>VXBW01001769.1:873-101774 GCA_013400375.1 Thinocorus orbignyianus
GTGGGATTGCCTTTGCTCAAGGACCTGGGTGCACTTGGTGGGTGATGAAGAAGGATGGAGAGGTGCAGTGTGTACCTCATGGGGATCTGATTTTGGGTGAGAACAGCCAGTGAATGAAATGGTATGATCATAATTGCTGAAGTAACCCTGCCACTGTACATTCATATGTCGATAATTGCTATTGGTGGTACCATGTCTATTTGGATGTAAGAATCACCCAAACTAACAGGTGGTTAGATTTCAATGGAGATGGACTTCAGCGAAAAATTGAGTGAAGAGCAGCAGTGGAGGGATCAGAACTGACCTCAGCACCTGGCGCCCAGCAACTTCATCAAGATTGACATAAACTGTACCAGATACATCAGCTGCAACCCCCAGAGATACAGCATGTGACAGTCCAACACAACGCACCATCTTTCCTGTCCTGAGAGAGTGCCCTAATTGATGGAATCCAAAGTCATGGGTTGAATGAACTCAATGGACGTTTTTGAGTGATAACCCATGGACTAAGGACATTTTATCTGTATGGAGATACATATTTTTCTGTATGTGGGAAGAGATAGAGCTTTTAATTGGGAATTGTATGGTCGGCATAGTACAGATGGTATGGAATAAGGGGTGGATAATGTCCTGGATTCTGGTAGGGATGGGGTTAATTCTCCCCTGGCTTTGTGAGGGCACAGCCTGACACATCCCATGTGCACCAGGCCCAGGGGCAGCAGGGAGCTGGCCGGGTAGGGGAGGGACGGCAACAGGAAAATGGGGGGGTTGTGGCGGTGTCAGGATATAAATATGGGAGCGGCCAGGCCAGGGGCGCGCGACGTCGGCGGCAGTTGGGACGGCGTGGGCTGCGGCTGGTATCGTACTCATGTTTGTATTCCCCCATCCGTGTTACTGTTTCCCTGTAATACTTGTTGTTCTGTTAAACAGTTTTCTTTTGTCCCAACCCACGAGTCTGCCTTTTTTCTTCCCATCCTCTCCTCACCGGGCTGCCACGTGGCAATTTGTTGCCACCGAGGCCAAACCGCAACAACTGGGCTTTCTTCATTTCATTTTGAAATACGTGTGTGGGGGAGGGAGGCAAGCATTCAGGTAGAGGCCAAGAACAGAATTCCATGTGGTTATACTTGTACACACTTTTGCTTTTATTATAGCTGATGCGATACAGGTAAAGCAATGAAAAACTCAAACTAGTGTATAAGAAAATACTAAGTCTGTATTTACCTCGTGTTGTTCTTATTGCAGTCAGTATCCGTCTTCCAAATTTCAAGATATTTTACAAATATTAATTAGGAACAAGCTTGCAAAAGTTTCTTACATAGTATTCTGGTATAGTAAGCTTGACTTTGCAAGAAATTCTGAAGAAAGATCAATTAGTTTCTGCAAACCACTTTTGAAGTGTTTCTCAAGGCTTCCTCAAATAAGTAAGTATGTTCCCAATACAGTCTGCCAAAAAAAATACAGTATCACTATTTGAGAAAAGAAACCTGTCTGGGGGTTTTGATAACAGAAAAATTTTATTTATTCTTCTACAGATTGAATTTACACAACAGATAATCCCTGTGGTGAGTGGCATCGCAATTATTCCAGTTGGTACAGTTATACTTTCGTAAGTAAAATGTAGCCAACTCTATATGAATCTGGTAACTGTTTAGTTTCATATAAGTAAGGGTAAAATTTTTGTATAAGTAATAGTATACTTTCATATTTATTTTGAAACGGTATTTGTTGCATATTAATTAGTTAAAATTATTATCATATATTTATTTTTCTCCACTCCTAGACCAGACAAAATGCATGTCAAAGTATCTTGGCATAAGTCTCAGAGTTGCTAATTAAAAAATACAGGCAATGTGGTTCATACACTCACCATTTGCTTCAATTTAACATCACATAGATGTGCTTGCTTATACCTATTGCTATGTTCAGTCACTCTAAACAATGAGATATTGTTCATTCTTTTTTTAATGAAGCTTGATCCTCTGTCCCAGGTTGAAAGACATAGGACTAACTTTTCTTCTAATGCTGAGGAAAACTGTGCTTTTGGAAGACTCTAGTGTCTGAATTAACAAAAATATATACTTTATGGCCAGTCAGGCTCTGTGAGATTCAAGGTCTCAATGCTTTCGAGCTTTTCGAGGATTATTTCATACCATGAATGTCACATTCAAAATAAATTAGAAAAATATGCTGCATAGCAGGCTCTCCCTTGATGGCGGTGGTCCAGACAGCTCCTTGCCCCAGAGCTGGACCCCTGAGGCCTTCCCTTCCTCCTGAAGCCGTTGCACTCCCAGTGTTGGACATTTGCTGTCCACTACTGGGAGTGCACAGCCTCCTGCTGATATAATCGGCTGAGTATAATTCTTGTATATCTTGTATAAGTATGGGTTTAAGGCTGGTTCTTTAGTATTATTGTTAATTATTAAGACTTATTCTATTAAATCTATTTACATTTCAACCCTCGTGTTTCTTTGTGTTTCCCGATTCCTCTGTCTTGGGTGGGAAGGGATCATTAGCTGACAGAATAAATCTCTGAATGGCAACAAATCATTATGTTTTTTTTTCAAAACATAACATCCTCTTTAGTACAGAAAAGTAGCATTTATCGGTATGAATTTGTCAAACTTCTACTTTGTCTTAAGTTCAAACAGCTAAAGTAAAACCACCTGTATGCAAGCACATCCAAAAACAGGTGCGCTCTCCTCTACATCTTGAGCACAGCATTTACAACATTCTGTTACAAAGATCTAATTAGATTTTATTAAACCTGTGAATCATTTATTAGCATTTTTAAGGGAAGGCAATGATGTCGCAACGATTTCTGCAATGTGGGTCAAAGTGGAGAACCTGGTTCTCCCACTGCCTTTCAGAAAATGCCATGGACATGGCAGAACCACCTATGGTATTGGGGTAGGGGATTCAGAATGAATACTCGTTTATTGTTAACGTTGAAGAAACTTGTTAATGAGAAACTCTGTACAAAAACAGTTTCAGGAATGGAGTATAACAAGAAAAACAAAACAGCATAAACACGTCTTTGTACACTGATAACCACAGGGTCAAATTAACATAGATCTTTTTCTATATGTGCGCTGACATACTAATGCGTTTCCTTCCCTGAGGAGAAACGTGAGCAGGGGAAATGATTAAGAAGGATGGGGAGAAAATCTTATTCATTGGAATTTCCAAAGTGCTCTAAAATAAAACATGTTCAAGCCAATGGAAATTTGACTTTTAATGTTCCTGTTATCAACTAGACCAAGAGGACAGGTGGTGGAAAAAAATTTCATGATGATGTTCTCATTTGGACAAACTAATTGTTGCCTGTGGGATGAATGGCTAACCACAAAGAACAGTGAAGCGCCTGACAGGCTAAGGATAGCAGATTATGGTTTGCCACAAGCCATTAATGTATAAACTATTCACTTACAGTGAATTTTTATTCATAACCTTTCCAGAATGTTTTCTCAATGAGTGTATCACAAACAGCAAGGGCTTTCTTCTCTACCATAAATTCAAATGCCAGGTGCTTTTCACAGGGTTAATCCATAAATGAGTACTTACTAACTAGGTGACTTCAACATGTCTAAACAGCTATATGAAAGTGCACTTATATATCTGTCCTGTTAGTTCTTGTAATTGCTTTAAAGAGGTAAGACCTATACAATGCAGCCACGTGCTACATGACAGAGCCAGCAGGAACCTACTCTGATGATGCACACAAAGCACTTCAGTGAGCAGTTTTTCCATTGCCAAGTGAATTCTCTTCCCCCCCTCAAGCATTTTCCACATTTTGTCAATACTTAAAATACAGGTGACAAGCCAACTCCTCAATAACAGATTAAAATTTACATTAAGAAGAGGTAGCAATTTTCTTTTTATTGAGTTAGTGTAAGGTTCTTTTCCAATGTACTGATACTGCTCTCCATCTGGAATAAAGTTTCAAGTAGGGAATAACTAAGAGTAATGAAAAAATAAGAGAGAAAAAATACTCTTAACTACCAAGCTTCTCGTACTAAGTATGTAGGTTATGACAACATTAACAAAACAGGATGCTCCCAACAGCCACGTAGTATCTTCCAGCCAGAATGAATGACAGAATTAATTTGGTCAAAGAAGAAGTCATCACACATAGGGGAAGGTGCTTAATTCCTGAATAATGTTATTCCATCAGTCAATGCTATAATACTCAGAGGATATTTTGGAAAATAACATCTACATTTTTTTCATAAAAGCATAAGTAAAAAACTTTACCCTCAATGATTTTGGAAATTCTTAACCTTAGGACAATCTTATGACTGAAAAGACCTTCAGAGGCCATCTTGTACTTAACTATGCCTCAGCCATACCAGAACTATTCCTAGAGACAATTACACCACTCATCACACAAGGGTGATTATCCATTCTTCCTAAGAGATCCAAGTTCTATAATGATTAATGTTTAGTAATTTCCTTACCTTATTTACTTCATTTTATTTTACTTTTGTCTTCAGCATTGTCCTGGTTTCCAGCAGGGACAGGGTTAATTCTCCCCTGGCTCTATCCGATACAGCTATTCCACCACATGTGCGCCAGGCCCAGGGGCAAGCAGGAAGCTGGCCGGGGAGGGGAGGGGCCACAACCGGAAGTGGGCGTGGTGACGCCACGGCGCAGGCGTATTTATGGACGGGTGGCGCTGGGGTGCATCTTGGCGGCGTCGGTCGGGGTGGCGTGGGCTGCGGTCAGTGTTGTACTCGTGTTTGTACCCTCCATTGTGTTACTGTTTCCCTGCAATACCTGTTGTTCTGGTCAACAGTTTTTATCTCAACCCATAAGTCTGCCTTTTCTTTCTCATCCTCTCCACACCGCTGGGGGGCAGAGCCAGCGGGCTGCCACGTGGCACTTTGTTGCCGCCGAGGCTAAACCACGACAAGCATTCATACAGATCAGCTGTTGTATCTACAACCCAGAGCATCTTCCTGTTCCATCCATAGGAACCAAACTGGGTACATGTCCTCTTCCCCCAGATGAAGTTTCTGTGCAGAGCAAACCCAGAGCACACCTCAGCTGGTGGCCACTGCTCATCCCAACACAAGTCCCAAATAGTAGAGATTCAGGATGCAGAGGGCACAGTAGTGCAGAAGTAAAACAGGCTTCTATTCAGTGCTTTCTATGGCTTTTTCAGATACATTTCAACAAACATCATACGTATCAAAGGTCTCAACCTCCTTCTACTATCATGTCCCCATTACTGGAAGTGTTGGCTACCATATGTTCAATGAGCTAATGATTGCCTTATACTAATCTGATTTCATATGTTCTTTCTCAATTCATTTGTACTTACAACTTTGATGGAGAGGAAAATGAAAGTAACCATATAAATGAAATCTTAATGATATTTCTCCCCTCTCTCCAGGCTAGATTTCACTATTATCATTAAAAAACCCCAACAACAAAACACAACAATCTGCCTGTAGTATTTATGTCCCGCCAGTAGCCACAATGCATAAGAACAGAAGTGAAAAATAAGAAAATATTGCAGAAACAGAATGCGTTTTGGCATTTTGGAATGAAATAGAGAACAGAGGCAGTCACTTACTACAAACACTTCACAAGTCAGATTATTCTGAGTGATTCAAACAAATGTACAGTTATCCGCTTTTACCTCATATACACACAGAAAATATAAGCAGACCTTTAAAGTCTTGTGTTTATAGCAAGATCTGCCCGCTAATATTTCAGTTATTCTTTCTGAACTAGCTTCTGTTTCTGAATGTATATAAATGATCCTGTGGCTTAATTTGTGACAATTCAATTCTCAGGTGATGAAAGTACAAACCACAGCAGCCAGGAACACACACTGACAGAAATTCATATTCCAGGGAAGGTGGCAAAAGGTTATTTTGGACTCTTGCTGTTATTTGATCCTCTAATAGCAGTTGGGAATGTAGCCAAAACCCTACAGTGTTGGTGACAACAGGCTAACACCTTCTATCAAAGTGATCGATAAACTCTTTGCCATATTTAGTAACCATTTTCCACAACCCCTGAGCTGTGTTTATGTCCTCCCTACACAGCCCCTGATGGCTGTCCACTGAACAGCTCTGATCCTTACACAATCAATTTGTTCAGTAGATCTGAGAATAGTAGATGTACAGAGCTCACTGTCACCCCAACATCCAGCATCTGCGTCATCATTTCTTCCTAATTCTTCAGGCCCAGCCATCCTGTTATTTAAAAAAATAAAATAGAAGCACCCCAGAGAGGGACAGAAGAGGGAACTCAAAGAGAAAATCCACACACTAGATACAGGAAAATTTAGGAATTCACTGTCTTTCTCTTTACCAAGCCACTGAAAATTTCAGACTTGCCAAACATCCCTCCCAGGATTCATTCTTCAAGTTGTGACAGAAACTGATGTTTTACAAGTATTGAAGTTGAAAACCAGTGAAGGGATCAAACACACCAGCCTTAGGACTCCTGGAAAGTCCTCACTGCAACTCATGTACCTTGAAAACTTTTCTCACAGAAAATGCATATTTTGCAGTATTAAGATCAGGCATACCTTTTTCTCTACCCAAATACAGAGTTTCATCTAAGTTAAGAATTCAGAACTGTTATGATACAGCTTTGCCTGAGTGAAAAACTATTTTATTACCAATATTATCCCTGTATAAAAATAATTATATTGCATCTGAAATGTCTATTAATAATTGGCAAATGAAGTCTTCATTATTTTTCATCAAGAACCATACCATGATACAGCAGTTACTATATTCCTTATGTTCTCTTTCTTTTTATGTAACTTCTAACTCGCAGAAGAGTGTCTAAACCAGGACAATCATTTTTCAGAAATTATTTTAAAAGTAAAGTGGTTGTAAAGAGGCAGACTACTCAGGTGAAGTAAAACAATTACAGTTTGCCTTTTATTTTTGGCATTACTGTCTTATTATTTCAATGGAACAAAAGCCTCTGCATAGGTTCCAAACTTTCTTAAAAAGGTAATACTTGGTATTAATCTGCAGTTCTGACCACAACCTGAACAGTAAGCCATTGAAAACTGTTTTAAAAGTTTCAACTAATTTTGAGGAAGAGTTTTGGATTCAAAGTTTTTTTTCACCTTGAGGTTTTTTAAAACCAACTTATAAGATCAGTGTTTCTAGCTGAAACTCAAAATGCTTATAAGACAGCACATCTTCATTAAATCTACTTTTCTAACAGCTGAAAACTGTTAATGCTATGTCACATCCCCAACGGCTCTCAACCTTCCCCCTGTAATCTTAGATGTGCAGAGACCATAGTGCTCTCAAAAGTGAAATTAAAAATATTACCTTTTCTAAAACAAACAAACAAACACAGGAAGTTTGCAGAAGTGATTTTGTTGGGTTTTTTTAATGAAAATTTTCTCTATGCCACTTGAATTCAAATTGGTTTCTGTTTTTCTGCAAGAAATGTGATGATCTCTTAATCAAATTTAAACTAAAAGTTTAGGACCCACATGAAAACAAACACTGTGCAAGATGGTAGTAAGATTATGTTTACAGGCAATTAATAAATCAGTTCCTTCTTGTGACGAAATCTTCACATAGCCTGCATTAAGAAACCAATCTGATCTTCCTAGTTACAAATTAATAGTTACGAGGTACAAACAGTCTGTCTGACTAAAACCAAAGTTTTCAGCTTCCATAAGATGATATAAAGGCTGACTGAACGGAATTTTAGATTGCAGGATCAAAGCATGATGAACAGCAGAGTTTTGGTTGGTTTGGGGGTTTTTTGGGTGCAGGGGGTGTGGGGAGCAGCACTTCTGTCAAAACAAAAAAGACTTTTTACCCCACCTCAGTGAGGCTGTATATGAATGAAGAGTATTGCTCTTTTAAATGAATGACATTTCAGGTAATTGTTAAGATAAAGAAGAAGGAATTACCTTATTTTTCACTTTTCTCATTTCTGGTACTTACCCCAATATCAAATGATGATCAAATTACAAAGCAGAAAGAAAACAATGAAAATTCAGAATACGTTTTTTCTCCTCACAGTGTTTACATCTAAAACAACCTATACTGACACTGGTTGGCACCCCTGTTGAGTTTGTTGACAGTTAGAGTGCTACACTAACTCCAGAGACAGTCTCCTCATTTTACATTCTGAAAAGATGACATTTTGCACTGAATTTACTTGTTATGAATAATATGCTGCCTGTTAACATAAAGGAACAAAAAACTACTTTCACAAGGAAATGTGCATATCAGCATCAAGACTGTCACTTTATGTCTGGATGTTCAGAAAGAAAGCACGAGGAGAAGAGTAGAACAGAACAACTTCCTGGTTGCAGGACCACTTCTAGACAGAGACAAAGCTCATCAACTCTTTATTCCGTACCCGGCAACGCTGAAGTAACATAAATACATCAAACTGTCCTCCAATTGGCCAAACACAGATATCACCAGAAAATGAACATGCCTGAGAGGGCTTAATCTTCATGTCTAGGCACCTTAACCTTCTCCTCAGTTTTGCCATATATGCCAGGTGACAACACAGAACTCCAACACTACTTCTGGATATTAATTGCATTATTTCAATATAATATTAAGTCATGAAATACACATAAAATTAACCCTGGTCAATGTTGAATACCTGGTGTAATAATCTCTCAAACAACAGAAAATAATCAGGAAACAGCAAAATCAGTTCAGGAAAAGGCCAACATAAACATAATATTCAAAACCATTACAATAAACATGAATTGAAGGGGGGAAAAAATCAAACAAACACAACAAAACACAAATTTGATGATAGCAGTGGGGGTGAACAAAAAGCCAGAAGGATACTAGGACACTCCAACCTGCCTAGGTCATGAAGTCAGTCATATTACTCCCTGAATATTACTGACAGTACCAGTAAATGTTGTAGGAATTCCAGTTCCTCTCAGGTAAACAGGATCAGAAACTTGTTGGTTCTTTTGATTGTTCTGTGTTGTTGCTTTGTTAAAGGTATATTGTCCCCCAAAAAATCTCTCAAATCCACAAGGCATACATGAATTTTTTGATACCACTGGCTTCCCAACTTTCTTGGAAGCTACTGATTTTACCTGTAAGCAGCTATTGCTTCAAGAGGATGGATAGAAGTTGCAAAGAGCTTACTCCAACAGTAGCTTTTTTGGTGCCTAAATTTACTTCATTCCACAGTTCCTTAAAATATTACCACTTTATCCCTCTTGTGAGTGTGCCATTTGAATTATGCTCTGCAATCATGCCCAAATATTACGCAATTAAAAAAAAGAAAAAAGAAAAAAAGCTTAAAAAGCCAATGTAAACACAAACATAGTATCTTGGTCAACTCAGTAGTACTATTACAATGGCCAGAGTACAGTGCAACCTTCTGAACAGAAAAGACTGCAAGGTCTTTAACTCTTCGGTGTTATCTGTTATCAGTGTTCTCTCTCCAGGGTGATACGCAACCTAAAGGACACCTTGAATAACAAGAACAGTTAATGAGCCTGGCAGTTACACAAAACCTGACTGTATTGCTCAGTAAGGTTGCATCTTGCCCGGCTGAAAGGGAACATTTCACTTGCAGGTGACAGTTCATGTACCCTAAGCCTCCTATTTAGACTAGAATCTCACAAATGCTACTTACCAAAGCAGTACTTCTGAAGCACACGGATTTCCTACTAAGTTTGTGTTTTGTAGCTTGAAGAATCATGCAATCTCTCCACATCACAATATGGAGACCATAGCAGCTCTGTGATCTCTCTTGCTACCCTATATTGATCCATAGTCTGAAAGATCGGGCTGATGTGGTCTGTTGTGGTCAGGATATATGCAGCCTTTCTCCTATTTGCCCACCAAGTTCTCGTTTTCAGGCTTTTAATTCTCTTCAGTCTCGTCTGAACGGAACAACAAATTCAAAGGTTGACAGGCTTGACGCGTTTGGCAGGCAGACACAGGTGTTTCCACGGGAAACTGGTTTTTTGCTTATATATGAAACATCACATTAATGCTGGCAATCACTTCAGGGTCCTGACCTTCATTTTCAGAGGTCAGCAACAACCAAGCCTGCAGCATGATTTTTCAGCCCCCTCCAAGTCTCCTCACCTTGGTTTTTAAGTGGAAGAGAAGAGTTCAGGAAGGAAGTTCTTCAGACAACACTATCACTATTTAATCTTTACTGTACATCTCACTTGACAGAACTTGTAATAAGCCTATCAAGGCTTTTACTGTTAAATTCTGTGGGGAAAAAAACAGCTGAAGTGAAGAGCAATCACCTTGTACTTAACACATCGCAATTCTCTTACAGAATCTGATTACTGGTGAGAAAAACCTGCAAGCCACTTGAAAAAAAATAAAGAACCATTTCATACAATTTTCGTATGAAACGGATATGAAAGAGATGTTGACATACATGAGACCTTTAAAAAAACCCCACGTCATGAGTGTAAAGTTTTGCTATGTTGCAGTTAAATGGCAAAGTGATAGAAAACAGTATGTGAATGTTTTAAACTCAAGATTCAATTTACCATTTTAATGACAAATAATTAATGCACCTTCTGATAAGAAAGTAAGCACGAAGACTAGAAACATCACTGAACCAAAAAAACAAAAAGAGCATCACTGGACAAAGAGACTTGTAGGAAATGACTAATTCCTAAGCAAAACATGAAACTTAGAAGGAATTATCAGGTCCATGTTTTCTAGGTCTCCTCTTTCTAGTGCATAAGCCAGGCAGAGATCTTTAAGGATAACTATTAGATAAAACTGCCAAAAGCAGCAAAAGTGTGGCCACTCTGAAAATATTTTAACCACTTCCATAGTTGAACATGTCAAATTGAAATTATGTATGCTGTGCATTTTAGTGACCTTAAAATAGAAATGGGAAGGAGAAGGAGAGGGGAGGGAGAGGAAGGACACAGACCCGCTTATGAAGCTTCCTACATACCTTCATTCTAGACTTCTGGTTAGTAGGATTTTCAATTGTTCCTTGCCATTCCATGAATCTTGCCCAATTCCAAATAAAAATTTCAGTTTGAATTTGTGTGTCACAAGTTAAAAGAAAAAACAACTCATGACAAATTGATTTACCTCTACTTTCCTGGGAAAAGTGAAAAAGTTTCCCAAAATTCTACATAGAGCGGTATCATCATTACTATGAAGACGTGAGTTGTGACTTTAGGTGAATCACAGAATGGTTAGAGTTGGAAGGGACCTTAAAGATCATTGAGTTCCAACCCCCCTGCCATGTGCAGGGACACCTCCCACTAGACCAGGTTACTCAAAGACCCATCCAGCCTGGCTTTAAACACTTCCAGGGATGGAGCATCAACAACTTCCCTGGGCAACCTGTTCCAGTGCCTCACCACCCTCACAACAAAGAATTTCTTCCTAATATCCAATGTAAATCTCCCCTCTTTCAATTTAAAACAGTTACCCCTTGTCCTATCACTACACTTCCTGACAAACAGTCCTTCTCCAGCTCTCCTTTAGCTCCCTTCAGATACTGAAAGGCTATCAGGTCTCCTTGGAGCCTTCTCTTCTCCAGACTGAACAGCCCCAGCTCTCTCAGCCTGTCCTCATAGGAGAGGTGCTCTATCCCTCTGATCATCTTTGTGACCCTCTGCTGGACCCATTCCAGCAGGTCCATGTCCTTTCCAGGTGAAGTTGATCAAAATTAAGGGTTAGAAATATCTTGCACTTCTAGTTTTGTTTTCACAAAACAACTTATATAATAAGCACAACAATTTTGTTAAAACTACAGAAGATTGTGCCAGGTTAGGCCATCTAAATTTAAAACTGAGGGAGTCATACTGTTTCTGAATTGCATACATTAAATTCAACAGGAAGCCTGGTATTATTACTGACTCAGAAAAACTGGGCCTCTATAGTCAAAGAAACATCATTTCTGTTAAGTCCAACAACATAGAGGTAACACAATTCAACTAGCATGCCAGTTGTTTCACACATTCTTAGAGAACAAATGTGTATTTTCTCATGTAACAATTTCAAATGAGTAACCGTATAGCCGTATGTTGTCACTTGACCAAGCTTAAATTGTTTGCTCACTCCCAAACTTGCAAAATTTTGAAAAAAATATACAGTGAAAATACAAGAAGAAAAAGCTATTCTAGACTTGCTATGCTAGGCAGTACAATTCTTTAAAAACAAGTTATACTTAAATACCACAAGGCTAATGAACTGCATAATCAGAAGACAGTATCAGCCAATAGCATCACTAGAACTGCTAGAAATGATTGCATTATAGTGTCATCCTTAGTATAAATCTTTAAAATTGATTTTTGTCAAGACTGTTTTCACATACCCTATTATAGCCCAATTATATCCTAACCTATCAGCAGATTTGGTTGTTGTCAATTTAGAAAACAAGCTAAAAATTTAAATGACTGCTCCTGCAGAGCCTTCAGAGCTCTCCTAACACTTGTTCAGTACTGTTGATCATTCAGAGTAGACTTCACTGACGTGAATTGGAACTGAATTGATTAGTCAACATGCTATTCTCACTGCTGTGCTTATCCACCCTGTGCCATCCTGCTCTCAACCATCACATCATTTATTCTTCTTTTAATCACTCGACATTTCTGAACAGAGACAGATTCCACTTCTGGGGGGAAAAAAAAGGCTTCAAATTGCATCATGAGCTGCCCTGTTATCTGCGTTAATACTTCCTTCCAGAGACTATTATAAATGTTCCCATTTAAGCCCTAAATTACTCTCCACACAAGCATAGCAGCTCAAATATCAAGTCACAACACAGTATTTTTACTCCTATCCCATTTACATCTATCCTTCCATAGAATCATACTGGCAGATCACCACCTTTAAATGAAGGAATCCATGAAAATGGTGTGAACTTGCCAGTATTCTCTCTAGTCTTTATTCTTGCCACCTCCTAAAACAAGTTGTGCCTTAAAAACAAACAACGAAGCATAAGATACAACACAACAAGGTTCTAGAAACCAATTATCTCCAAGATAACCTTGGTCAAATCCAGCCAATGGACTGAAATGTTATTGAGGAAGAGGTTGGCAAGTAACACATGGGGCAAAAGACTACATAAAAATTGTTTCCATAGAAATCTTGTCCCATAAAGCAGTGATAGAAATCACCATGGCAACTAACCTGAGGACTATGATGCAGATTTAAAACTTATCCTGGGTTGAGGACTAGAGGACAGATCAGACTACTGCACTGGCAGACACACCTCTCTAAGGGAAAGTTCAATTTGGAAGCTTGCATAATTGCAAATTTATCTTTTTTTTTTTATTTATTTTTTGCTATTACATAAGATCTATTAATAATTTTCTCTCCCAAAGTATAGAGTTACACATAGATTTTTATGATTTTTAGAAGTTATGTTTCAATTGACTGCGTAAATTGCAAACAAACAAAAAAAAAAAAAAAAAAAAAGAACAACACAAAACCCAAAGCACCAGGGCATATCTGGTATTGTTTAAGAGCTCACACTAAAATAAGAATCAATAATATGGTGGAAGAGAAAGGAATTTAAATTTTACTTTCATTCTACATGAAAACCAGAATATTATTTGGTGCATTCATACCTTTTAAAGGAATCTGTGCAACCACAGTGGTAGGGAAACTGTTTTTTCCTACTCTTGATATACTGAATGATGTATTCTCTGTTGTGCGCAATTCATATTTTTAGTCTCAACTGCCTTTAAACCATAACTTTAAATGTTTCAGGTCTGCTTATACTCACACCGGTTTAGGGAAAAAAAAATCCCAATCAGACAGTGACCTCTGGCTGCTGACCACACTTGGGGAGAAAAAAAAATAAAGGTAGCTGCTAGGAATTATGAAATCATTCCTTTACCAAATATTTAGTTTACATACTTATTGAAAATTTCTCACAGGAGATTGTGAAGCCATGTCTAAAGGTCCAAGCAAACAGTTCTTCATTTTTACCCACTTTCAAGGTAGCAATTTTGGTGTCACCACCAGTTTCAAGTTGTGACATATACTCCAAAATCCTATTATGAGGAAATTTGGACGGCAAGTTAATTTAGATTGCTGCAAATTATCTTGCTGAAGAGCTCTCAGTCCCCTTTAGCTCCATCCTAGCTGTTGTATTCAGGAAACAGACGGGTGAATAACTCCCTATCAACTACTAAGCTATTCAAACCATGAGTTTATTTCAAATATAAAGGTTATGTCTGGAGGACAGCTAGCATAATATTATGAGGTTTTACTGTCTCCCTCCTGCTTTTTTAAATTCTGTACATAATGTACTTCAGACTAAATAAGACTTCTGGCTTTAACTGTAATCTTGGAACAGAAGATATTTGTGAACTATTAGCTACAGTGAACTTAACATAATGCATATGGCTGATCCAATTCCCTCCCTTAATTAAAGGGTAGCCACAGAGTCTGTATTTGGAAGCTCTAACTAATAAGCTAAGGGGTTCTTTATGGTTTTCAATTTTCAAACAGCTGGCTTGTATGGAAACAAGATGTCTTGGCACAGAGAATTATTTATGCCCATGTAGATTCAGCGTGACTGATTATTTGCCACATGACAACAGAAATCTGCAAAATAAGTGATTTGAGAAAGAAACAGCTATACCAATTCTGGCAAAAATTCTTCTCCATCATTTACTCACTCAAAATTTCTTTTACGCAGTAGTTTCAATAACTCAAGAAATCCACCATATTTGTCATATGTTCAGTAAACAAAAAAATAAAACCAACCCACCCAACAAACAAAAACCCCCCACTTTTTACCATATTAATTCTCTCTCTCTAATTTTGATTGTATGTGTGTATGTTTTATTCTTCTGCATTGTTTTGCATAACATTTTATAGGCATCAGTTCAAAAAGAAGGCTGGAAATTTTTCTTCATGTCACTGTGATTTTTAAATTTTATCCTGCTGTTGGTTGTGACAGCTGCTGAAATGCTAGATAGGTACTTACACAATGGAGCTAAATGTCTCTTGGCCTGTGTGTTCATTACAATGAAGAACAGGAGAAAGAGAAAATTAGTCTTTTTTTACTTCTACTGAAAATAGTTGTTTTGCCTTTCCGTTAAGAACGTTTTTCCTCTGCTTTATCCAGCCATTCAAACTTTCAGGAAATTCTTGTACAAATACTAAGAGGGCAAGTACATTCAACACCTCTGAAAATGCTTCTGACTCTGAGGTCCAGTCAGGATCACAAAAGTTCTCATAGTCTGCTTTATGTCAAACAGGTGTGCACATAAGAACCAGTCATCATGAGTTAATAAACATTAAAATGGTAGATTAAAAAAAATAAAACGCACACAATACTAATCAAAAATTTTAAGTAAACCTTTCCAAACAGAGAATATGATTGATTTTGTTTTGTCCCTTTTGTTGAACATCTTCTACCCTTAAGGCAATAGAGAGAGACTTTTTTCCATGATTAATGTCTAACATGAAGGGCCTAATTACCCTTCTGCAACTGCTAGAAATTACAGTACAGTTTGTGCTGTACCTTATCTGCTGGATGTCTACATTACTCTGAGACTGCCTTCACAGAAGTGCTGATGAAATCCTCACCAGAGAGCTTTCCCTGTATAGCTATGCTACTCATTTTCTCTTAGGAACTGCTGCTTGGTGGATGACAAGCTGTCTCTACCCAACAGTCAGCTTTTTTCTCATTAATACATCCTGATATTTTTTCCTCAGCAAAGCTGACCATTTACCTGTGCAAACCCATGCAGCCACTGTCAAATGCTTCCTCCTGCTACAGTTCTCATTTTGTCCTTAGCAACTTGTTGGTACAGTTTAAGTTAATGATGCTTTCAATGCAGAGTTACACCTTTATTTATAAGAAAATGGATGATTATCCAGGCTCTTACCTGCAAAGAAAGGAAACGACTGCCTCTGAACATACCAGAGAGAAAATCTTGATCGCTGTTTCATCTCACCTGAAGATGGAGGTTATTGCACTGGTGTGGAATGGAGTATCAGAGACATGCATACACTGCATGAAGCAAAAGCTGCTGTGTTGGGAGCCATGAAGACTGACATATGGAAGAGACTTTCCTAACCAGGACTTAAAACAAGCAATGCAACTTTTCTTCCAGGGATGTGCCGGTTTCACTTAAAAAAAAAAAAAAAATCTTTCCAGAGAGAAGTATCATCCAGCTAATGTCACTCAGTAACCTACACAGACCACACCAGCCCTCACTGCCCAGGATCTACACATGACTTCCTAGAATTCCAACCACTGTCTGCCACCCTGAGATCAATAAATGAGCAGACATGGTGAACAAACTCTCTCAACCTTCATAAAGATGGCATCTTCTGGTAAAGTGTTTGAGGACGCAGATCACTGACTATGTTAATCCAATAGAAACACACAACCACAAGGATCTATTAAGCCAAGTGTCACCTATTCAGTAGGCTACATGAACCAAATGAAGCACAACACTCTTCACTACTGGGTGGGGGTAAGGGTGATGGTGGTGGGAATAAATGAAAGAAAGAAACAAAAAAACAGAAGACAGCTAATACTAATCCAATAAAAGATGTCAGCAGTGAGAAAGAGGACTGGATTCTATGAAACTAGGCTAAAATATGTTGGCTAAATTTCTGAAATAATATATACAAGATTGCTTTCTTGCTCTAATACATTTGTGATTAAGTAACGTTTAGGCATATCTTCTGAATTTGTTAACAGCTTCTCAGGGAGCTTTTCAGCAAGTAAAAGTTAATATGTACTTGGAATTACCCAGCTGATTTGTCATTGCACCTTCATGTGGTTAAGCCCATCACAGGAACCAATACATATTTAACACCATTTCAGGAAAGGCTTAATAATATCCTATGTCATATCATTTAGAGGAGGTTGCAAAAGTTTTGAAGTCAGCCTTTCACATCCACTCTATGACACTATTAAATCCAAGTGTTTAAAACAAGATCTTATTAAGATTACACAGTGAGACTGGGGATACATGGTATTTTACCTGCAAAGCACTGTAAAGCATCTTGAACAGTCAGCTTCATACTGATGCCGATTTCAAAGATTCACTACTTGAGAGTCTTAATTAGGCAGCTGTATTCTAATAGACTGTTTAGCCTCCTCTGAATTAAAATTTCCTGAGCAGCTTGCCAATTCAAAATACTTTATCCTTGTATGTTGTCAGTTTAGGCTATTTTGCTCTACTAGATAACCCTTAAATTGTTTCTGTCAGCAGTATGTCAATCTAGTAGCCTCTTAAAGCTTAAATCTCCCACTCGTGTGAAGAATACACAGGAAGTCCTGTATTTCATGAGAGAAAAAAAAAAAAAAAAAAAATTATTATCTACCGTAGAAAACACGACCATTAAATGGTTGTACCTGCAGTAGTCTGAAGCTTCCACATTTCCCCTAATCAAATAGGGGGAGTTCTACAAGCAAGATTCATCATCTCACTGTTGCAATCAAACCATTAAGAGACAGTACTGGGACAAAGACTAAATCCCATTTTCCTTGGGCTGATACATTTAGGGTCTTGTCCTGGTTTCCAGTAGGGNCGCCGCTGTCGGGAGGCAGAGCGCGCGGACTGCCACGTGGCTCTTTGTTGCCACCGAGGCCAAACCACGACAGGTCTAAACAGAAGTGAATCAGAATTCTGGATCCTAGGTGAAAGAAAAGTAAAAAAATTAATCAAAACAAGATGAAACAAATACAAAACCTTTCAGGTTTAATTATTTAGCCAATGAGTATGCGCAGCATTGGTATTTGAAATTAAATTCCTGGTGATGTATAGCTCAATGAATTTAGAAGCATGGGAAAGAGTACTTCCACTTGCATTATTACATGGAGTTCATTTTATCAACATTTGCTGTAAGATTTACAAGAGATTTAACTCACACATACATTCGGAAATACATAACTCAGTACATTGCTAATCTCTAACTGTGTCGTCTTGTTCACTCTAACATTCAACATCTTCATTTTAAAAGATCTTGCTATGAAATGTGCTATTAAACAATTTTGTTGACTTGCAACGTTTTGTGACTTGAGCCACAAGAAACCTAACATGCAAAATTCATGGAGCGTTCCATTTTTTAATCAATAACCCTGTGGTTAAGTACTTTGTCTTGAGATGTAATTTCCAAACCTTTTACATCCTGGGGGTTTCCATCTGCAAGGGTAATGCTCTGATTTCCATACCTTAGAATATCCTGGTGAGAAGTATTCTCAGTTATATTGTTTAAGTTTTTCCCCTCTGGATACATATTGAACACCCACTGGAATACAAACTGGATCTCAGGTCTCACTTGTTAGAGATCTACTTCTAGGGCTCCATTTCTCTAATCAGTGCATTATATTAACATAATTCTGCCCAACTGAGCAGATATTTACATTTATTATGAAAACTAATGGGGTTAGTACAGCTTCATTAAGAAAAATTTTAAAATGCATTTCTTCCTAGTCTACACCAGATCAACTCTGAAAAGGTGAATTAAGTATCTCTAGGTATGCAACATCTCATTTTTTTCAAAGTAGAGATGTAATTGTTTACTGATACTCCACGTTAGTATCATAATTACTTAGTTATTGGAAGAAGAGTGGAAGGTAGTATAAACCTCCTATTGCAAATGTTCTTTAAGTTTAATCTTCCATTGTTTCACTTTCATAAAAAATAAACAAACAAAAAAAAAACAACCCCCACCCCACACACACCGTTTCAAGAGAAAGACTTTTGCTCACAAAAATAAAATTTCTAATTTTATATTTGACAAAAAAACCTCCACCCAACTATTTCTAAGCGTAATTGTGTTTTGAACAACCAGTCCTTGCCCCAGCATTTGTACCCAGTCAGATGTGGAAAAGGAATCTAACACAAAGCTCTTGAAATACATCAACACTCAAAAGGAAGGTCATACTTCTCCAAATACTGCACGCATATATCAAAACCAGGGTGACTATCCAAATCACACATGACACTTAAAACCAAGCAGAAACCAGTTATATTTACCCAAAATCCATTAAATTTCTCATTGGTCAGGCTACACTGAATATCTAATTTTATAAAAAAAATACTACAGGTATGTCAGCTACACCCCATAGCCTACTTTACTTGAGCAGTTTAAGATGCCTGTTTTCATTAAACAAAAGCATTAGAGCACCTATGAAAGCACTATACACAAAGTTTAAAAACAAACAAACAACAAAAAGCCAAAACAAAAAAAAAACCACCACAACACAAACCCACAGTACTTTATCTCTTTTCAATTTGAACTAGTGTGCAAAGTCTGATAATCCTTCTGGAAACATTCTTCATATGGGGATTAAAATTTCCAAGGCCAACTTCACATGGATACTTCTTGACCTTTTCCGAGAAGCACAGACACATTTTCGGTCTAAGAGCTTTTGAGCAGCTCTACAATGAGCAGACCTACATCCAGATAAGAATTTTGAAACAATTTTTTTCTGTATGGCCTCATGGTGAAAATGTCCTTCTTTACCCACCTGAGAAGAAGTTAAACAAACAAACAAACAAAAAAACCCAAACAAACAAACAAAAAAAAACCCAAAATAAAACAGCCACAAAACGACACCACAAAAAGACCCCACAACAATATCTTTCTCACAAGAGTAAAGGAAGCAGTGCAGCCAAAAGATGTCTTTATGAACCATTAGTCCTTCACCAGAAATTTTTATTACAAATTCTGTAGTGAGAGAGAAGAAGATTCTAAAAGGTTAATAGATTTATTAATAATTTCTATAAATACCACATCCCATGTGCAGGTAAAGTGAAATACGAAAATTAATTCCATGGTAAAGTCAGGCAAAGATTCATAAACTTTAATACTACATTCTATGTAGCAGTATTAACGTGCATGAATTTTGTTCAACTAGAATGTAGTATTAATCTTTGTGTAACTTCTTGATACCCCTAACACACAGCTATCAAGATACTAACACGATCTGCTATGTTTGCCTGTTGCTATACACCATTATCAGCAAGAAATAAGTCTGAAAATAAAACCACAGTTGCATAACTGACAAAATATTTCACACAGACTGTAACAAGCTATGAAGCTTCTCTCAGAGGGCAAGTCATTTGTGTCCTGTACTGGACAATTAATGTCATTAGAGAACACAGAATTAATAGCCCTCATTAAAAAGCATCTGGAGAATTTCACTGCTACAATAACTGTGACCAATCCAGAATGCCCAAGTACAAGTCAAGGTTGCATCCTTTCATTCATGCCTTGAAATTTTGCTGAATATTCTTTTATATTTATTAATATAAATATTATATATTTATTATGTATAACATACATACTGTTTTTTCAGAGCAGACAACATAATTATTTTCATTGAATAAGCATTGCTTTACTGTAATAGCATCTGTAGGCTCCTAATACAAGGTTTCTGTGTTAGTACAGAACAAGAGCAGGTATCCTATTCCAAAGGGCTTGAAATCTAAGGAGCAGCTTCAGGGGCTTGTTAAGATTTACGTAAAAAGAGTCTGCAATACTAACAAAGGAGAAGTTTCTCCATCTGGTCAGACTTTCTGCCAAATTAATTTTCAAAATAAATAAATAAATTTCAAAAAGCTGTCAATTATTTTTCCCTCAAGTCATTTGTAATCCAACTTGATACTGTAACTCAAAAATAGCTCTAACATACATAGATTATGTATTCAGTTTGCTATGTCTACATGTGTGCTGTATGCAATTAACATGAACTAATTAAAAAGATTTGCTTGATAACTGAATTTGGAGAGGTTGTAATAGACAATTATCAGGAGACAAAAAAGCATGTGTTATACAGTGAAGTATAAATGTCACATACAGCAACTTATCATACACAGTATAAAATAATCACATGACATCTTAATTCATTATCTGTCTTAAAAGAAACATCCAGACAAATGTAGAGGAACTGAAATGACGAGCCTTCAGATTCACACCGATATTTTACCTCAGTTTAGTATGAGTTAAAAAAAATAAAAATCTAGACAAGTCTTATCTCATGTATTACCTACTTAGCTCATCTTGATACCTACTGGCTTTTCAAGGAAGAATTTCTACAATGTGAGAGGTGGGGAAGTCATAGAAATATTGGTGTAGAACGAACCACTGGGAATAAAGATTGATCAAAGTGCAAAACTGATCCCAATAAGTTCAAGTTTATTAGCTATTCCTATTTTTAAGAATTGTTCCATGACAGGCAATAAACAAGTATTTCAGAGAAAGCTCTGACTTAAACTTCTTAACCAATATAGTTATCACAGCCCAAGTGTCTTTGACAGCAGAATTTGTTCAGAGCTATTCGTTTTAAAGATGGGATTCACAAAAGTACTTGCCAACAAAGAAATCCTACATTGAGAAGGGAAGAAGCAGCAGTTAGGGTCTTCTGTATTTGAAAATAACCATTTCAGCCCACCCTACCTAATATTTCTGTCAGAGCCTTTTGCAAACCTTCTCTCAAGGACAAAGGTACCTGTGAACCACGGGTTAGTTTCGATACAGCTCAGCACTGCAATCTTGTCTCAGATGGCTGAGAAGACTGCTGTGAGAGTCACCTGTGAAAAGCTAGAGAACTAAGCAAGTTTGTAAGGTAAAAATCACAGAGGTGAGACTGCTGAAGCAGTGGTGGTACCTCTTGAACAGGAAAAAACCCAGCATGACACAGTATAAAACCAGATGGGGGGAAAAACCTCCACCAAATTGGAAGACAGCAATCACCAACAATTACATTCAGCCTGTTTCAAGAAATCTTGAATCTAACTTCTCCATCTGACTGAAGACAGGTTGTCTGGAAAAAGCTCACTGAGAGCCTCATTGGGATGGTTAGTGTAGCCTCAATTTATTCTGGCCATCTACTGCACGTTTAGCCAATGAACAATTATTTTAGGCTGGCAAACATAACCTGTTTGCAGAACTTCTATACACACAGTAGAAGCTGCTTGAGAAAAGTGACCCCACAGAAGAAGGGCACACCGTGGGCATGAAGTAAGAAAAAGCTTGCTTTGAGAGGTTTATAGAGAGAAAAAATAGTAACAAGAGGAAAATATAGCTGTTGTTCTTAGGTACATAGTGTATGATACTGCTGTTACAGTCCCACATCCTGGAAATTTCCTCTCCATACTCAGAAGAAAGGATTACACCATATCACAGATGTTTTGGAAATAAAATTCCTAGTGGTAAGCTGCCAAGAGAGTGCCAGTTTTGAATTATAAATAAAATTCAATACTGTTACTTAAAAGTAAGAGAATAGGACTATAGAACAACATCTATCAGAGCAAAAAACCAAGTATCTATCTTATTTCTGTTATACAAGATGACTATTTATAAACAGTATTTTAGAAGACACCATTTAGAACAATCGTATTAATAATTATTTTCTTTTCCTTTAGTTCCTTAGAAAACAATACTCAAATTCTTCTACTATTTTAGTGCTAACATAATAATAAAAAGGTCAAAGAAATGGCCTCTGCTAGAAGGATGATTCCCATGAAACTCTGTATGTTACCAAAATTCTGAGAAGCATACTAATTCTATCATTTGTATGCCCATTAACTCTTTCAGGGTGACATGCAACATTTCAGTAGTCCAGAGGTATGAAAGCTCCAAAGAGATTGGAAAGACAGTCCTGTGAAAAATTCCAGAAGTAGCTGTAAGAGAGACCATGTATCTAATACAGACTAATTTTTTTGGGTGACCAGGTGAAGTGGGTCAGGAAGATATGTTGATGAATACTGAACAGGAATCATGTTTTATGAACTACAGTTTTTCAAGGTCATTTTAAAAATTAGTAATTTTCTTGTCACTAATAAAGCACCCTTAAACTGCATTTTACAAGAATACCTTTCATTTTGAAGTATTAGATAAAGGAACACAAATCTGAACTCATAGGTTTCATTCCCACCCCTCAGGAAGTGTCTGGCCTTTGTGCCACCCTTTTTGCTTTGCTTCTCCTTGCTTACTTGCTGCATGCTTTCTCTGAGGCAAAAACTATGAAGACAGTTTCCACACCTAACATCAACCAACACTTTGGCAATAAGCATATTTTGAATCTGGCAAGGCAGAGGGGGAAGGAAACCATCACGGAAAATACCCAGGAAAAAAGCTGCAGACTTAAGAAAAACACTTTTTAGCTTTGGGCTTTAATGACATTTATACTGAGCGTGTACTTTATAACATGAATTCAGTTTTAGTATTGAACTTAGGCCATGGCTAACAAAGTTAAAGGAAAGGGGTGAGGTTGTAATAGTTTAACTTGCTCGTTCAGGAATTATCTTTGCAATTCAGCTCTTATGATTTGAAGAAATGAGCCACAGCTCTTAGTTCTTCATGAGAAGGGTGGCGGCTGATGTGCTGTATAAACTCAAGTGCTGTACTTCCATAACCCTCACTATGGGTTTATGAAAAATTCTTAGACTATTGGTTAAGCCAACAGTACACAGCGAGTTTAAATTTAGTGCCTCTTGTAACCCCAGTTAATATGTTATACTTGTTGATCAAACGGAAGCGCTTGTGAACAGCTGCAACATTTAGTCACATTTCAGGTAAAATGTGACAATGAGGATCTGTAGCAAAGTGTGTCCTTTCTTTTTCTTCACTGTACGGTCTAATCTATGCCAATTATATCACATTTTGTTAGGCTTTAAAAAAAAGAATATTCCAAACTACTGATATTAAACCAGTTCCTCTCCAATTGTAATTTAACTTGCTTACCATCCTGTCAATACATTCAACAGAAAGTTACATATATTGGAATTAGAGTTGTGTTGAAAAAAAAGCTGCAGCCTACTTTACCGGATGTGTTTACACGCATTATTATAGTTTAATCTGCTTCCTAATTTCTAAAGCCATGCATTTTTACTGCTCTGTCATTTATTTTGAATGCATCATGTTCACAAATGCTGATTACTTTTCTGCTAGGGATTTTAGCCATCTGTGCTAACACAGTTGCTGAGAGAGTCATATACAATAGGAAAAAGAGATAATAGTCATTAACATGAAACAACAATAAAAGACCTAAATTTGCAACTCCAACTTTGCCTACAGTTTATGATTAATGAAAACTAGTGCTTACTGAAAGCTGATTATGTGTTTCATTCTGTGTGAAGCCTGAGGGGCTGAGGCTTAGAACACTAAAATCCTTCAAATTCCACCCAATTTAATGTCTCTTTCCAATTAACTTTGCCAATTGAATGACTGAGTCAGCACAATCAGTGCAGCAAAAGCCATTAGAATAGATTTTCTTCTGTATTGCTAAAAAAGCATCAGTTGGCAATCACATTTGATTAAGCAATATGAGACAGCACAGTACCCCCATAAAATTACATTTTCTTTGAACTCCCAAATTCATGAGTTTCAAAATACTACTTGCATACTTAGCTAAGGTTAGCTTAGAATTTAGGCAAAGGCAGTGTTTCTGTTCAGGGGTAACAAGACAACCATAAAATTGTGTTCATTGTAGCCGTAGCTACTACAGAGAGAGCTGGGGTGCAAGCAAAAAGCTGCTGAGAATCATGGAGCATACGAGTTAAGGAAAAATAGAAAACAAAACAAACAAGCAACAAACTGCACTTCACCTTCCTTTACGTTTGTCCTGGTTTCCAGCAGGGACAGGGTTGATTCTCCCCTGGCTCTATCCAGCACAGCTATTCCACCCCATGTGTGCCAGGCCAAGGGGCAGCAGGGAGTTAGCTGGAAGGGGAGGGGCCACAACTGGAAGTGGACGTGGTGACATCACAGCATAGACGTATATATGGACGGGCAGCACCGGGGTGCGTCTCAGTGGCGGTCGGGGCGGCGTGGGCTGCGGTCGGTATGTACTCGTGTTTGTATCCTCCCTCTGTGTCACTGTTTCCCTGCAATACCTGTTGTTCTGGTGAACAGTTTTTATCTCAACCCACGAATCTGCCTTTTCTTTCTCATCCTCTCCCCGCCGCTGGGGGGCGGCAGAGCCAATGGGCTCCCATGTGGCGCTTTCGTTGCCGCCGAGNCTGGAAGTGGACGTGGTGACATCACAGCATAGACGTATATATGGACGGGCAGCACCGGGGTGCGTCTCAGTGGCGGTCGGGGCGGCGTGGGCTGCGGTCGGTATGTACTCGTGTTTGTATCCTCCCTCTGTGTCACTGTTTCCCTGCAATACCTGTTGTTCTGGTGAACAGTTTTTATCTCAACCCACGAATCTGCCTTTTCTTTCTCATCCTCTCCCCGCCGCTGGGGGGCGGCAGAGCCAATGGGCTCCCATGTGGCGCTTTCGTTGCCGCCGAGGCTAAACCACGACAACCTTTTTTCCTCTCAATATTTTCCCCAGTGATGTCTTTTGTTGAATTAACAGGGACCCGAGATTAACGGCAAGTAAATTACCAGATTAAACTGAAACACTGCTAGTTATTCTATTAAGTCCACAACTGAGAACTCTGTTTAAAAACATCTCACATGGTGTTTTCATTGCTGTGAGTAACATGAACTCACAGGTCCTGCAGGCTCTTCTAGGTCAGCAGGCAAAGCCAAATTGGAGGCTGGCCACTAGATAAATGTATTTGGTGCAGGTTGCGTACA
Organism: Thinocorus orbignyianus; assembly: GCA_013400375.1. NCBI lineage: Eukaryota > Metazoa > Chordata > Aves > Ciconiiformes > Thinocoridae > Thinocorus > Thinocorus orbignyianus. Next base: position 26,373 of record VXBW01001769.1, read on the forward strand.
GGCCTGCAGGATCAGCAGCATATTTGCTGTACAGTCATAAATAAGGTGGACATGCCATCTAAATACACAGCACCAGGGAGAAATAGAGCACTTCTAAGCAATGGGGGGGGGGGGGGGGGGGAGGAAAAACCAAAAAAAACCAAAAACACCAAAAGACCATCCCTACTACCTCAACTTCATTCCCAGGCTTGCTGTTTCCTCTGTTGTTCTGTGGTGTTTTCTGACCTTATTAAGCATATTGCAATAAAATTGAACCAGAAGATAAAAAAGATAAATTGTTTCCTGCTTGTACAGTGAGTGTCCATGCACAGGGAGAAGAGAAGTTGACACTAAAATCAGCATAGCCTGACCCCTGACACCTCATCCTTCACCTAAAAGGCTGTATTTGGGTTTGGGGATTTAGGTTTGTTTGGATTTTTTCTTCCAATCAAGTAAGAATAATGTGTTGATTAAATTACTATTAATCTACCAGGTCCTTAAGAAAGGGGTAACGATAACTCTGTGACTGGCAACCCCACAAAAGCTCCATTTCCTAGTATTTTATTCTAATATGTGCCTCCCCAACCCAGTATTTCACTGAACAGAAGAAAGTTCTTTTGTGAAGATGCCTATCCTAAAGAAAAAAAATAATAAAATGTTCTTTTGCTGATACTCTGAAAGAAGTGAAAGGCTATAATCCCAACATAAAGGAATCTAAATTGGAGTTAAATAAAGCCTTAAAGTTTAGTGATTATGGTATTTAATTTACTTATTTTCCAACTTCAGAGAATCAGAACATTCTATATCAAGTTAATTATATCACATAAAATTAAATTATTAAACACAATTATATATGTCACATCAAATTAATTAAATATCACATTACAGTCTCAGTTGTGCAACAACTGTGCTTGGAGACAACAGAAAAAGGCAGAGATTCTGTTTCAAGTCCCATCCTCCCCACTTTAAACCAAATCAATTCATCATCTGTTTCTAATTAAATACAACGGACATAAAACAAGCACACTATGGAAGAAAAAATTTTGAACTCAACAATTTCTTGCTTTACGGTGTCCAAAGTTGTTTGTTTGGATGTTTTTTTTGTTTGTTTGTTTATTTGTTTTTTAATCATTCCACTGTATTCCACTCATAAATTCAGTCCATTCATATGGTCCTTTTCAATATGTCTTCTATGTTCTAGGAATATACTAACCATCTACTATGTATTCAAATTCCCTGCTTTTCATGTTTGAAAAAAGAAAAAAAAAAAACCAAACAGTAACGTTTGGCTTACATTATACTCTTAGAAGATTCAGCTTTAGTGAAGTTTTCCAAAATACGTTAGAATTCTTGGTAATATAAGCATTGCAAAAGGGACTAGTAGTCCTCAAATGCATATGAAGAGAAAACCTACACTACCAAAATCAGTATATGTTCTATTTTATATATCATACGTTACCTAAAATATACTGGCAGATCAATTCAGATGGTTTTGTAGGTGAGGTTAATTCCATCAGTTTCTTCACACACAGAAGAAGTTTTAGTGCCTTTCTGAAACCAAACAAAACCAACAAAAATTATGATAGGCTGTTTTAGCTTACCTATGGATAACCTCCAGGATAACTTTGCCATGACATGCCTGTTTTGTACCGGAACACCAAAGCCAATATTCCTGTTTGAAAGATTAAGGTGTAATCAGCCAAGGGTTCTACAATTTTTGGACTACTCTGACACAAGTTGTACAATTTCACTTCAAGTATTTGAAATCCTGTATTATTTCAGTGTACAATCAAGTTTTGCATTGACTCTCAAGGAAATAAATTTAAACTATTAAACATGGTTCCACAATTTGTGATGCTTCACTAAAAATGTACACAGAGAGGGAAAAAAAAAACAAAAAAAAAAAAACAAACCAGTCCTAAGTTTGAGGTACAGAAGGCCCGTTTAACTCTGTCAGGAAAGAGAAAATGAAGCATTCTATACTATATATATATTCTCCCCCATAAAAAGTTAACATTGTTAGAGAATTAAATTTGTAACAAAATAATCTGAGGTTGTTTCCTTTGTTTGTTTGGGTTTTTTATGTCTTTTTCAGTTAAAAGAAGTAATCGCACATTTCAAATTATTTTATTTGTTTGATTTTAGTACCATACAAACAACACATACAGACTAGAAAGAAATACAAAAGGTAATCAATCCTCAGAGCAAGACAAAGTCAAACCTGTTTCGTTATTTCCTTTTGTTGTTTCTGGTGGTTTTGTAAAAGTTCCTTCACTGTTGCATAGCAATACTTGCAAGAGCTCTTGACTAAATAAGCCAACAGGAGGGATAAAAAGATAATTTAATATATATACTATCCATCACATCAACTCTGATTTTGTTATTCTATTCCCATTTTGCCATTGTCACTATCTGATATATAGTATATTTCTAGATTAATCCATTTTTACTAAAAAAAAAGCAGTTGTAAGACTGCAAAGTCATGTCACTAATGTTAAAGTTAAAAATGGAGCACTGTTTTGCTCTGGTAATTTCTTTATTCTTGAAATGAAGTAAAATCCTCTTTTAGAATAACAACATTCATTAAATCCTAGTATTCTAACAGTGTACAGTATCTTTCCTTTTATTTACACCAGTTGGAAAATACCTTTACAATTTGATCCTCAGCTGCATCCTTGCATCAAAGCAGCATGTGCACCAGATGCAGGGAACAGGAAGAGGAAGGGCCTTTCCACAGCAGTCATCACCTGCAGCTTGCTGTCCCCATCATCTTTGCATAGTAACTGCCATCCACTAAATTTCAGAAATTATATCAGCCAGGCTTCCAGATGGAAGGTATAAACATGCCAATTTATCCAAAAAGCATTTGAAGCAAGTCCAGCAGCAGCCAGACTGCTAAGGCTCTGGTGCCCCCTGCATAGAGCAGGGGATGCCCACTCCACAGCAGAAGAGGAAGGGTATGCACTCTCCCCCTGAGCTAAGAAACCATTTTCCTCATAGGCACAGAGAGTTACTGGAGAACACATAGTGCACTTGTGAATTAATGAAGTAATGATCTGGAGAACTCACATGTATGAAAGGGACTGAGTCTCTGATTTGTATGGGTTTGGTGTGGGATGGTTTTTAAGCCCAATGAGCCCGTGAAATAAAGTATACAGTCTATATCATCCCGTAAATTTTGGGAGGTCAAAACAGACTGTGACAACAGTCTACGGAAAAAAGTAGGTTTTGATGATTTGCTAACTAATAGGAAGCAAGTCTGAGAGGACAAAATTTATGGCTTGCCTACTAAGTTATTTAAAAGCTTCCGACTTCCAGGATGTGCAATATTCCCAGAACTCATGGTTTAGGTCCACCCTGGAAAGCTTTACCAGGCAGAGAGCCCCAGTGCAGCCACAGCTTCCAGGACTCTCCAGCAGTAGTTAAAAATCCCAAAGTCATAATTTTGAACACATTCTTTTTTAATTTAAAAACAGTTTCCTTACAGAAATAGGAGTTGAGTTTTTGAACTTAGAAAATTGAAGCACTTAATTTTTACAGTTTGCTTGGCTTTGGCTTAAGCACAGATTTTTATGAAATGAGAGAAAAAAATAAGATCTGAGTCAGGTGAGTCAGAAATACGAGATCCAGGAAGATTCCTCATACTGAACTCTGATGTAAGAGGCTATCAAACAATAGTAAGGTTAATATTACAGCTGACACCTCTACTAATGTACTACTACTGGTATCAACTGTATTATTATGAAGATGTAACAGCAACAGATACTCCTAATTTTTGTTTGGAAAAATAACCACAAAAGACTGAACTAATCAGACCACAAGACTGATACAATCCTTTCCCTCTCCTATCATGACTTAGAAAGCTCTTGATTAAAACAAAATCTTTAGAGTACAAATTAAGAGAGTCATCTGAAGATACAGAATTGATTTTCAATAATTTCTGTAAGCCTGGAGGGACTCCAAAAGCTGTGGCTATATTTAAAAACAGTAAGTGAGATGACTCAGGCAACCTCTGCCCCATCAGTCTGTGTTCCAAATAAAGTAACTGCACTCTGCCATTCAGAACTATTAATAAAGCTTTTGGTAAGATTGTATAAAATAAGACAGGTATGTTTAGGGCAGCCAGACTTTGTTGGATGAGAATTAGTTTTAGGCAATAAAGGCTTTGAGGTAAACAAGTGAGAGAGATCCTCAGTATTTCAGCTTCCTCTCTCATTCAGGTTGGGTCATCCAGTCAGGCTCCATTTCCTATTAATTACTAGAATAAAAAGATCCCCAATGAGATGTTAATGGTGCCTTGATTGCCTGGCATTATGGGAAACAAAATGCACCTTGCAGGCAAAGGCAACACACTTGGGTTATTTCAGAACTCACCTGAAAGCCAAGGATGTAGTAGGGAACTTTGCTGCTCAGTTCAGTGGGACTAGTTTTACCTTGCCGATGTCTCAGACATGCTCTCCATATTCAAGTTTGAGTCTTAAGAATGAAAAAAAAAGAAAGAAACCAACCAACAAAGATAATAATTTTGGGCTACAGACACCATTTATTATTTACAACTAATAGTCCTAGGATCAAATATGGATTCCAAGGGGTTGCACAGAAAGGGACAGAGCTATATTAATTAGAAGTACAACACTGAAGGACTTTCAGGTGAGATGACTTTTCAGGTGGATCAATCCAGTTCAAGCCATCCCCAACACCCTCAGCTATGACTGTACCCACAGGAACTGAAGATATTCAGCAGGTCATTAACATCTCTTAGGACGTGGACCAAATCATTTACACAACATCACTTCAGTAACAGCTAAGAAATTTTAAATTTGTCATTTGAGACAGTTTTAACTTTGTTTACTACAGTTCCTCATTTTAAATTCAATATTTTACTACAAATTCTACACAAAACATAGTTACAACAAAAGGCAAAGGTTGCTGTGTTCTTCTGTTATGCCTCAAAGTCCTAGGCAATCATAACAGCAAAAAATAGAAGTCATTCTAAAAATTACTGTTGAAAACAAGGCAAGTAAGAGAAACAGTTGTTGAAGATTTTTAAGTGATATTTTCCAGTTTCTCTTTCAGTCAGAAATACCGACAAGAACCTCCAAACTTACGCCAAAAGAGGAGTTAATCAAAACTTTTCAAAAACCATTAGGGTTCCATTTCAGTAATTTCAGCTTCAGTTTAAGGAGGGTTCACTCATCATTAATCAAGTATGTCAAAGAGCTCTTTGGCCTAATGGTTTTGCATACAAATAGGAGGCATAATGGCTCCAAACCAGCCAAACTGGCAAACACTATTTCCAGTAGCCTCATAGTAAAGAGGTCAAACTGCATTTTTTAGCAAACCAGGCTGCTGTTAACCAAAACTCATCATACATAATGTTGCAAGTCCAGATGTATGACTTCACATGCAGAAGTATTTAACACTGTTAGTATCACAACAGGGATATGATTGAGCAAAAGATTCAGAGAGACTTTGAAATTATTAAACTATTAACAGATTTATATACAATAAAATATTTATTTACAATAAAACTGGCATTCCTTCTCAAACCATGTCCATGCCGATGTCCATTTCCAATAAAAACAAAACAGGAATTAACTCTCTCAGGTCTTAGAGAGCTCTGGGTGCAGGACAGAATTTCAGCTAGTCTATTCAAGATATAAACTGAGGCATTTTTAGCCCAAATCAGACCAATTTCAAGCATTAGATAAAAACATTCCTCTTTATTTCCCCCCTCCCTTAAGATGGATGAAATAGCTATATTGCCCCCATCATCGTCTGTATTACAATTCAGCTTTGCGCAGATCAGCTTCTCCATACCACAGTCATGTGGCCTCACAGCCATGGCTAATAGAGGTCACCAGTGTTTGGAATACACAGGGAAGGGCTGGTCTTGGAGCACTTCACCCAATTGTAACAACGCTGCACATGTCCAACATGAGCTGTGGGATCCAGGTGGAAATCTGTATGCCCTGACTCCTACCCACACTAACCCAGAAGCACAAAATCCTGTTCTCCTTACTAACTTCTTTCTTGGGACACCATCACCTACAAGCCTCACAGAACAGGGATCCTATCTCCTGCCAAATGTGACATATTTTCCTCTGATCAGCAGAGTTGGAGGCAGGTAATAGGTACGTCCACTACCCTGCACACAGGGCAGGAGGTTAGAGAGGTTGCAGGCAGCAGGGAAGAAACAAAGTTCAGCATGGAGATGACATGCATGCTCTGTCTATCCTACCTGTATAACTTCAGCAGGGTTTCATCACCAGGCTACCAGATTTGGTTCCCTGGCTATTTTGCACGGCCAGCTACATAAAATAGGCTGTAAAACAGGCGGTGCAATAGATCTTTGCCTAGCCTAGTCTATCTTCAAGGCCAGATATGCTGCAATAAACACCCAATGCTCAGAATGCAGGTGAGAATCACAAAACTCTTTTTTNTTTTCCAGTGCTGAAATCCAGACTCTTAAGTTAAATTTGATGAGAATGATAAAACTACCATAACTATTTTAAATGAGAATATCTTTGATACACTTATTAATGATAGCAAATACGCTTGTCCTTGGAGTAACCAGTAATAACTAGTAATATTTTTTACTCCAATAGTCATGCACAAGTGCCTGATCTTGTTGCTAATAGCAAGACTGTCAGTAGCAGAGGAAGGAAGGAAGGAGAAGAGAGAGTAAGGAACAAGAAATTAGTTTTCCAATAACAGAAAGGGGAATGGTATGTCATATTTTAAATAACTTATTAGTAACTGCAAGATAAGGACCTACAAAACATCTCTACATTTTTAGCAGAGGGTAAACAGGTCAAATGCATCATCTTAACTTTGTTTATTAAAACTTTCATACTAGTACCCTTACAGATAAGTGTATTAGGTCACAGTAAACAGATGTCCAAGCATATTGGATGAAAATTCAAATACATTTACACTTATACCCCTCAGTTTGCAATCAGAAAAAATGATAGATTTATTTTCCCCTGATCTCAGCTAAAAAGGAATATACAGAGAGGTAGGAAAATAGTTTAATATGTAAATTTCAAGAACCCACAGTAATCAAAAATCTAGGTATAATCTTTAAAAAATGAAGATAAATATGCTGTATCTGGGGAAACTGTATCTTCATAGATTATGTCAATGATTAAAATACGCATAATTGATTTAGCTAGCTTAAGACAAATGAGACACGCGGAGAGCCAAGAAAGTAATAGTTTTAAGGAACATTCATTAAGCTTAACTAAGTAAAATACAGTTTGTAACATACAAATTATGGAAGCTACTCTGCATGTAGTCAGTTTCCTTATTTTCATTAATAAACAGATATAAGATCATACTGACAAAGGAAGAGTTGTAAGTTTGAGTTAAAGAGATTAAATCCACAGGAAAAAGAAATATAAAGGCCAGATCAATTTGTCATTATGAGCTTTGGAACCTGTTGATGCTGTAGTATTTCCGATAAATGTGAATTTGATTCTGTGCTTAACGCATGGAACTTAAGACTTTTGAAAGAGATAAAAATTTAGAGAAAAAAGAAAAAGAGAAATCAAGCCTGTCTGTGGACTCACAATTTACATGACACAAGGTTAGTTTTTGTTCTGTTAAGGGAAAGCACAGAGGATTTTTATTTTTTTTAAATTCAATATAATACATTAAAAAAACCCCAACACTTTGCATTGTTGTTTACATTCCTCAGGAAAAGGCCTTGAGTGCTCTGACTTCAACTCATGTATAGCTGTTTAGCATATATGGGTGGAAGTGTCTCATTTGTTTTTGCTTTAGAAACATGACACAGGAGGAGTTCGACACAAAACAGCCACTCTACCACAATTAATACAAGCTGCCATTATGGGTCTTCATAGTCTTAAACACCTCTCCATCTTCCTTGTTTTGTTTTTCATCACTAATGAATCATCCTTCCTTCTTTTAAGGCTGTACAAACCACAATTTAACTTTTTTAAAAAACTACATTTGTTTGTTGTTCAACGAGATTATGCTGATACTCATTTTTTGCAGGACCAGTCTCAACAATTACTCGGCAACTGTAACTCGCTTATTACATATTGATAATTCAAGAACCTGGAAAAAATCACTGTGTAGCATAAACCTTTTTACTGCCATTACATGCATACATTCAAGCATTCATTTTTGATTTTAAAAGCTTAAATTAGGCACTGGTATAGAACACAAGATATCATACAATAGAGTTACCATACACTCCAAACTATAAAGAAAGACAATCAGTTTGGAAATACGTGGTCTATCATTTTATGTATTTTAAGAACATAGAATATATTTTTAAAGGGGTAAAAAATATTTTAGAAGGTAGGTTTTCTCACTATATAAGAGTAAAAAGCTGCCAAAAGGTCAAAGCTCTGTGAAATCAGGCACTTGATATAAACAACAAATGCCTTGCTAACGAATATAACTTTGAAAGACAGAAGGTTGATAACATGGAACATCTCATGACAGGAGGTGCTGAAACCAGCTGAAAGCCAGTCAGGTGCTGGGTAAAGCCTGAAGTCAACAAAAATTTACAGTAACTGGGGGAGACGTAAAGTCGGCAGTGGGAGATCATGACCACCAACTCAACTGGAGACCAAATTGGACTACCGTCCCACCCTCGTTGCACTGCAGCATGCACACATCAATTAAAGGATATTGTAACTTTAAATGAAAGCAAGAGACTGTATTAGCCAATAGAAACTGTTACGATAACGTACTAACCAATAATTAAGGGTAGGTATTTCTGTGTCTTGAGCCATATGTATACTCTTAGCCTGAAAACTCTTAGTGTGCTAGCTTTGTGGATTACCACCTAGCACTCATCTCTGCAGAAATTAAGTAAATAGATAATACTTGTGCTCCATGTGTATATTGGCATCTGCGCATTGGGTTAATGACTTCATTTTGGGACAACAAAGCTACAGTCAGACTGCTTGCAAAGAACACGAGAACATAAAGAGATGCTTCCAAGGAACCAAGATGTTGTTACACATTCTGTTATTACAAAGTTGCAACAAAACCAGGTGGAGATTAATTCTATTATTTCACTGATAGTTTTCACTCTAAGCACATCAGCATCCTCTGTATTAATTAAAAACCTTAGTCCAAGATGTTGATTTGGACAGAATCTCCCTTAGCCTTGGTAATCTAGACATACCCTACTGAACAACACTCTAAAGCCAGTTCCTTGTATGCGGCAGAAGAAAGGTACAGAATCACCATAGTTTTATCTAATAAATTATGCAAAATTTGACTTTTATTCTTCATAGCCAAGAAAAGCAAGGATTATTTCTTAGCGGCTCTTTAAGGGTTATTGACTTTGAGACATGCTCCTGGCTGTCATACTGTTTCTGCTTTCATATTCCTGCTTTCCCTAATCCTCAGAATAAAAAGAAGACATGGGAGAAGGAGGGATATTAAAAAGAAAAGAAAAAAAGTCAAACAATCTTAATTGCTTCCTTTCCCCTATTAAATGTAGTTTAATTCCAATACTGTTAAGTGGTTTATTGTACACTTTTTCGCACTGCAACTTCAGCTCTGTTAATGCACCAGTTACCCTAAATCACATCAATTTGATTAAACCACTGCCATCACAGGTAGTCTGAAAGCTTTTCTAACGGCAAACATCTGTAGCGGTAGTACAGTATGGATGCAGATTTGCTCATGGACTCAAGGACTGAGGTTGCTGCAGATCAGCACAAAGTTTGCTGTGCAAGAAAGATCTAATCTCTGAATAGTGTAACGTGCAAAAAGTTCATTGCTTACAAGTAAAAAATATAATCTGTCATAACAGTGTGCAGCTCCTGCATTTTAAAATATACTGCATATTCGGGCTGGTGTGGTTCTCTCCTAAATTTAATTTAGAGGTGGTTTGATTTAAATTAATTCTGATAGTTGCTGTGCAGTTTTTAGAAGTAAATCAAGATACAGAATAATTTATGGAAGAATGTATAAGATCTCACCAAGTTTTATAAATATATGTCTAAATGCTTACTTGCACACAGCACTGCTATGGACTCAGATTATCCTGGCGCCTGCTGATCCCAGTGAGATCAAGAAAATAAGTCTTCAAATAAATTTCACAATGTAAGTTAGCTGGGTTCAAGCTAGTTAACTACTTAATTATTTTCCTGGAGGCTAGTGGAGATGAAACAGCCCATCACATTTTTCAAAAAATGCAAGGAAAGAACATTAGTGTCTCCCTGGCCTTCCAGCTCAGTGCATTCAGTGGCACGGTAGGGAGACTTCTTCAGTTCAACACAGTCAAACTATTTTCATGAAAAAGCATGGTGTAGAGAAAAACGCCCTGCAATTTCAGTACTGTATAATGACTCGAAAAAGATTATAGATTCAGTTAACTCTAACTCGAGCCTTAATGTAACTTCTTCTAAGCAACCTCCAACTTTAAATAAATACCACTTACTGCAAGCGTGATGATGCAGACATGGAACTACCAAGCCTCAAAAACCTCATCAATACCCTTCAACACATTTTCCAGTCTAATCATAGCCAACAGGATCAGTCAGCCAAGCTAAACAATTATTCAGCTTGCTCCTCTGACTGATAGAAAAACATGATTTTGTAATCATGTATGCCTAGATAACAGATTTCATATAGGGCAACTTCCCACAGATCAAACAGATTGATAGATCCGGTCAGTTTATCTGTTCCAAGTTTTAAGTTTATTTTGCAGGATCACATAAAAAGTGTTATCACACACTGAGGTCATGTAAAATTCTAACTTATCTAGCTTTTGAAGACCCTTTCCTCACAAAACTCAACTAGGAACATATTTGGATGCTTTGTTGACTTATCTTGGACTTAATCAGGAAATTTAATTCATAGATTGAAAGACAGAACTGGTCTAGTGCTTCTGCTTTTCCTAGCTGTATTTTCTGAACCTTGTAAATGCAGAAAATTTAAGAAGTTTGATTTCTTTTTTTTTTTGTAAGTTTTAATAAGTGTTTTTCAGATTTTTTTTTTTCATTTCGTTTTGCAGCCCAGGGGAAACTAAGCAGTCACACTTCATTAAAGTATCCGAAGATTTATTTTTTTTTTAAAGAGAAACCACTAAAGCAAATAAAATTCAAGGAATACCTCGATGTTCCAGCAGAAACACACACATTGGGCACTATGGAAGGTCGTTTGAAAACATGGCAGATACTTAACACAAATCCAATCATTCCACCAACACAAAAGGGAACATTCAATAGTCTTAAGTGGTCAGGCCAAGAACAGCCTCAAAACTTCTGGCAACATACCCATAAGTGCTTTGATGTGTTGAAAACAAGGTGTTTAGATAATTTAACTCTTGCTTCCAAAAGTCATGTTGGAAAAAAAAGTTACCCAGGAGAGCCACTGTTGTCTTAAATACGTGATGTGATGACCACTCAAAAAGAAAAATAAAAAAAAAAACACAAAACCCCCCGAACACATAAAAAGAACTCCATACCTGTTCAAGTGTTTGTAATCATTATTTTACATTTCACGGGCAAAATATTAAAAATTAAATCAAAAAAAAATTTCTCCAGACATTCCCATTACATTTTAAAGAGTTTTATCTTTGTATGTTGTAAATGAAACTCAATTTTTAAAGCTTGGGAGAAAAGAAAGGAGCAAAGCAAGTATTTTTAATATGCTGAGCCACGGAAGATTCCTAGGCAATATATAGTAGAACATAATTTAGTACCAGCTAAGCAGTATCAACTTGTTTAAAAGTGACCTTTCCCCTTCCCTTCCAAAACATCACTAATCAACCATTTACACTGCTCTAGATCAAACCCAGACACCAAGATTGACACCCTAGGCTAGTTTAATTTCTTACTTTATATTAAAGCTACTTTTCTTAATGCTTACTCCATTAACATGTTTTCAAGACTAAATCATTGCTTCAAAAATGTCATTCAGAAAGAAGAATCCAAAAATAAAAAAGGTGAAACGTAAATTCTACAACACTAAAAGAGCTTTTTTTTGTTTGTACTCAGCTTCTTTCCACCCGAGTCTCCACATAGGTTGCCATCTACCTGTATATCTGATAACAACTCACCGTCCAGGTGCAGGCTACAATTTATTCTTTATTATGGCAATTTCTAGAGTTTAAGTGGCAAGTAGACATTCACAAATATCTTCCCATGCTCTCACCCTCTGCTTCAAACCTCAGAGTACCAAGATCCACAGCGAACCTAATGGTTTTCCACATTTTCCTTTGTCAAATCTGGTAATGAAATATTTTTTAAATTCACATGTTCATATTCATATACACAGAGGTAGGCACTAAGAAGAATATGCACAGCTTCTGAGTCATACAGGTAAAATCCTTCCATAAAACACCTGTCACCCATGGAACCAGCTAGTTCTTTGTCTAGCAAATCTGAATGTGAACTACACTCCTACTTTCATAATTTTTTTTGTTCACAGTATGATTTTTATGAAGCTTTAGTCATACAAGTATATTTTCTCATTTTAATAAGGCAAGCTATTTTAATACTAGTGTTATTCAACAGTCAAAGAAAATATCCTTTAACCTGTATTGAACAGAATAAAGCAAAAAACCAAGGTAACTAAAAACCACACATCTAATGACCATAAAATTCTTTTTAGGTAATATAGCTGCTCACCACTTAAAAGGAAGCATTTTGTCATATTTCAGAAAAATTTTAAGTATTTCCTTTTTTAAAAAAAAAGTAGCTAAACAGATCTCACAGTGCTGCATTAACAACAGTGGGGCAAGAATTCACAGGGGTATGGCTAATTACAATGTGCCATGTTCTCATTTGAGGCATTATCGTCCCCCCTTTACTACATCTACTAACAACAAAAGCAAACAAGACTGGTGAAGTTTGTGAAGCTAGTTCCTTGTTCATGATAACCTAGCTCGTAAGGAAACTCCTCCCGGAGCATATCCGACTACATTTAAAAAGGTACCAGTTGCTCAGTTTTCGTCTTACTACAGAAAACATCAGACTTGAGTTAATTCACTACAAATTACTTCAGTTGCACTTCATAACAGTATCTTTACATGAAACTAATTAAAGACACTTAATGAGTGGGCGTGGGGGAGAAAAAAAAACATGCAACAAGGAAATAAATTTTAAAAATACATTCCCTAATCTAGTAAAACCTAAGGGAGATAATCCACTAAAGTCAAAAGAATCATTTCCACATTTAGCATTTACTTTCTATTTTATGGGGAATAATTTCTCATATTAAATAGGTTTCCTTTGTGTAAATGAAAATGAAAGTCCATATTCATCAAGGCTAGTGTTTAAAGAAAAATAAAATCACCCCAACCCTGAAATATCTATTTCTAGAAACAGAAATATTTTCACAGTGATAAGTACACCTGAAGTCCTGTCAGGGTAACTGTGAATGAATTATGCTGATCTTGCTGCTTTTCCGTTACCAGGTTGAGGTCTAGAATAGCTAAGGTAACAGGTTGAAAAATGCACTCTTCTCATTAAAGAAGCAGTCTAGCAGCATGCATTAACATAGTGTCCACCGTACATCAAGTTGCAAAATTGTGCTGAGATCCAAGAATCCCTGGCTGATGTCCCAGTAAATACGGATTTTTCAAACTGGATGGAAGTGGCAGTTTCATTTACTATCAATTTTTATGGTGATAAAGAGAGACAGGAATTGTCTTCACTACTAATTTCTGTGGTTTTCATCAGTTTTTGGCCATCTCCGTCCATAACCTAGAGGAACCATTTAACACAATAGTAACCTCTGAAACCTAGAGTGCAAAGAGCACTCGGGAATGCAAAGGAATAGACATAATATTGATAATTATGATCCTGAACCTGCACCTGAACATGCACTATTGATCCTTCTGTGGTATGTGGCTTCAAGTTAACTGCAAGCATTACAAAAGTGAACCACCACTGCCACCTTCTACCACATGCCACAAGGTACATCTTCACTCAAAATAATTTCCAAGACTTGTCTAGGAACAAAGCACACAAGAGTCTTGGTTTTCAGGTAATCCAAGATACAAAAAGACTGTCAGAAACCTTTTTTATTCCTACACTGTACAAAAAACCTGAACATACTGCTTCCATCCTTTCCTAGGTTGTTCAATTCCTTGTTTTCAGTCCAGTCTTACATATTTCAGAACTTCTGCTTCACCTAGAGCCTGCAAGCCTAATCAGTCTGAACCTGGGGGATGTTGTTTGGTTTCCTATACTATAGCACTCAAGACAGATTCACAGAATTGTCTAAATAGGGAAAGGTCCTTAGGAATCACAGAGCAGACCATATACCCATCAGTTGTGTTATCACCTGCATATATGATCTCCTGCTACAAACTTTGCATTCATAATAATACAAAGGGAATACAGGCAATGTGATTTCATAGAGTGAAAGTAAACAGCTTTCATACATAAAACACTATTTTTTTCCACCTCTGAGGATCTCCTTTTCATTGTATTTTATAATTTTCTTTAATATTTGCTACATCATTAAAAAAATGGTTAGTTCTTCATCAAAAAAAGAAGTCAGAGAAGTTTATGGAAAAGACAGTAAAGCCACAAGATGGACAGTTTTCCATTACTCTCCCCCCAAACTTTCTTTTTGTTAGTGTACAGCTCATAACTTGGGTTTAAAAGGCTATAGGCTCTTATAAAAAGGAAGGTTTGGCAGCTTCCAGCAACACTAGGCTCCCATCGCCAGATGATAATAAAGATTATCAAAGAAAACATTATTGCTGCTTGATCATTGAAATGATGGCACTGAAGCAGGCAATTGTCCCTTGCTTTTTTTTTTTAAAGGAACTTTTTCACATGAAGAATAACTATACGCTTACTTTAAAATTATTTAGGTTAGAAAAGACCTTCAAGATCAAGTCCAACCACTAACCTAGCACTGCCAAGTCCACTGCTAAACCATGTCCCTAACTACCATGTTTACACATCTTTTGAATACCTCCGGGGATGGTGACTCCATTTCCATAGGCAGCCGGTTCCAATACTTGATGATTCTTTCAGTGAAGAAATTTCTCCTAATATCCACCCTAAACCTCGCTAGCACAAATAGAGAACTTTTCTTCCTGTCCCACTGCTTGTTACTTTGGGGAAGAGACCTACCTACCATGTTTACACATCTTTTGAATACCTCCGGGGATGGTGACTCCATTTCCATAGGCAGCCGGTTCCAATACTTGATGATTCTTTCAGTGAAGAAATTTCTCCTAATATCCACCCTAAACCTCGCTAGCACAAATAGAGAACTTTTCTTCCTGTCCCACTGCTTGTTACTTTGGGGAAGAGACCTACCTACCTTGCTACAACCTCCTTTCAGGTAGTTGTAGAGAACAACAAGATCTCTCCCTTGAGCCTCCTTTTCTCCAGCCTGAGTAATCCCCTCAGCCACTCCTCATAAGACTTGTTCTCCAGATACCTCATCAGCTTTGTTGCCCTCCTGCGGACATGCTCCAGCACTGTAATGCATTTCCTTGTAGAGAGAGGCCCAAAACTGAAAACAGTACTCAAGGTTGGGCTTCACCAGTGCCCGAGTAGTGATCACTTCCCTAGTCCTGCTGCCCACACCGTTCCCGATACAGGCCAGGATGCTGTTCATGGTCTTGGCCACCTGGGCACACTATTGGCTCATATTCAGCTGGTTGTCAACCAACACCCCCAGGTCCTTTTCCACTGGGCAGCTTTTCAGCCACTCTTTCCCAAGCCTGCAGCCCCTGTCTTCCAGCTCCAGGCGCCAGGTACCCAGAGAATAACTGGTCTTGTAGACCGAGACAAAGAAGGCATTAAGTAACTTGGCCTTCTCCTAGTACTTTATCACTTGTTTCCCCACCAATCCAACAAAGATTCCCCTTAGCCCTCTTTTTCTTGCTCATGTATTTATAGATAGGCAAAGAGAAAATATAATCAAGGGAAACATCATAAGTTTTCCCTCACTAGTGTAACTATACCAGCAGTATCTAACGAGGTGGTACAGACAGTATAAGCCAACTAAAAGAATCCCTAGGTAGACTAAATCAGCACAACTCTGTCACGATCAGGGAAACTGCATTCTCATATACACACTCTGGCTCAAGTCCTGACACCTTTCAAGTATATTTGTGCTTAAATTTTATGAAGTGCACATTATGGATGCAACTGATGGTAGCAGCCTATCATGTTCAATAGCAGCAAATGTAAGTCATTACAGGTACTTTCAGGAAACCTACTCCTGGAAATACAGCAGCCACAAACATATCTTACGTAAGCCATAGTAACACAATTATGTCCTTATTCAATTCACCTTTATTTGACGCTTATTGAAAAAAGCATTGTAATTTCTGTGTCATTCTCAGAAGCAGTTGGGACTCAGGATAAGGTGGCTATTCTCCCACTGATCTGATTGCATTTATTTTTCTTCCTTTTTTTTTTTTCTTCATCTGTTTGTCCTCCTTTCTTTGACAAGATTCTTGATTATAGTTTTCAAATGAGCATTTTTTCAGAAACTTTAGGTCCCTGGGACTGCTGGTCTAGCTTCCACCTCACAAGTGAGTGTTTCTTCACTTACCATTTCTCAAAACATGCAATTCTGCCCACTCCCATCCAAAGCCATCTTCCATCATGGAGTGACCAGAAAAAAAAAATATATAAAGAGGCAGATGAAAATGAATATATATGGAAGGTACCATAATGCATAAGGAAACAAAAAAACCCTAGTCTACTATCACATGGGGTGTTACCTACTGACTGTAGTTTCAGAGCTGAAAGTTTTAGAGTGTTATGATAAATGTAGTAATGTGCTGCTTCCTTGATATGAATCTATTGCCAGGGCTAAGCCCTCTGCCAAGGTGAAACATCTCCCACAAGTATTCTGTAGCATTGCATACATATAATGGGTGTTTATGTTTAGATAGATACACTTGCTGCCCCAGTTTTTCACTGAAAGTACCCCAAAACAGTTACTATTCACCAACAAATAAAAACAAACACTGTACCACATCATCTCCCTTATTGCCTTGCAAAAACACGCTTGCCACACTTCAATTAAGAAATTCTCTACCTTTCCAAAGAAAATATTACATTGAAAAAATTTTGTGTCATGCCAGAGAGCTAGTATCAAAAAGACTCACAAACCATACCATATGTTTCATTGTAAAGTAGACGTGTCTCTGAGAGACACGTCGCCAAGACCCTGAAAGAAATTACTGCAGTTCTGTGTTTGAAGCAGTGTTATTGACCAAATAGACTTGGCGATCTCCCAGCTTGTTAAAGGTGCTAATGATTCATGCATGCAATATTTGAAGAAAGAAATGAGCTTCAGCAGTGAGTTTGATTTTTCTGTCAAAAAGTCAAACTGCACTTGAAGTTGTACAGTGCTGTTATCTCCCTGAACATGCTGAGACACTTCAGAGAGAAATTACAGTTCGATATATTCTCCAAACAGCTTGCCTTCAAAAGGCGAAGATACATACGAGGTTTCTGCCTGCTCTAAATCTTACTTTTTAAACCAAGTAAATTCATATGTGGGTTGAGCATCACTGTGCCTTTAACAGTGTTCCATTATTGGAGGGACCTACAAAAAAAATGCTCCTTAGTTTCAGGCAAAGTTTAACAAACATTATCAAAAGTCCCTTGAATCAGATAGCCAAGGGAAGAGCTTGTGGCAAATTATCCTGTATTTTTGCACTTTCTGTACAATACCATGGAAAAGTTTTGCTGCAGTACATTTGTCTGTCATGTTTCCTGCTACTATGGAAAAAGAAATACCTTGTAAAAGTGTTTTCTGTTTGTTTGAAGAAATTTCCACTGAAATCAGAGGAAGAGCAGAGGAAGATAGCTGTGCAGGGAGACTAAATGCAGTTAAGCAGAAAAAGGAGGATAAGAACTTTTTACCTTTACACATCAAGCTCCTGAATTTTAGGAAGTTTTTCCTCATTATGATTAATTTTCTGACGTTTCTAGTTAACTCATGCCAACCAATAAAGCTTTTAAAAAGAGATAATTAAAGTGGAGAAGATAAAAAAAAGAAATACTATGGGGAGGAGGGGAAGAGGGGGAAGTAAGCAGAAGCAAAAAAGACATTCTTAATCCCAGCCCAGTGAGATAAGCAGATAATTTGAGATAGGCTTCATTTCCAATCCTACAGCTGGAAAGTCCCTGTTAGTGTCCTGTCCTAAATCACAGTCTTGATATAGGAAAAACTAACATGACCAGCAACATTATCAGCAATAATGGGTCAATTATACCAGTTAAGTCAAGATAATTCAAATCAGATATAAAGCTGAATATGGTACATGTTCATGTATATCAATTGTCTAAAGTATTTGTTCCTATTCTTTTTAAGACAGTATATTTTTTCAATAACTACTACCACACAAAACACCTTGTAAAACGCAGAAAAAGGAACAAAATAAAGGAAGAGAAACCAGGATTGTGATAAAAACCATTCTTGCAAACGCTGGTAGGTGATTGGTCTGGATAAATCCTATTTAAAGAAAACAAAATGTATGGAAGATGTACTTTGAGCTCAGAAACCCTAACTATTTATAAATAAAACATGTAAATGATTGCATGAAGAAAATACACAGTAAGTTAATCCTCTTTAAAGATCATAAATGTATAGTACAAGGAAAATAAATTGCTCAAAGAAAGATTTTCTAAATTAATTTTGACAGTAAGCCAAAGTTAAATTTAGGAACTACTTAATCATGTATTAGATTTGCTGCATTTTTCCTGGTTTTTTGTTTGTTTGTTGGGTTGCGGGTTTTTTTTAAACATACTGAATTGCACAACTCTGTCTGAGATGCATGTATGTGTAACAGGGTTTTTGATGGCAAAGACAATGAACAGAAAATTGCAGAGTCATGAGTGATGAAACTGCTACATTGACTGCTAAATTCAAACCTCTTTGCCCCACTTACCCAATGCATCAAACTTACTAGACCTACATCAGCCATGAACAACTTCTTCCAAACTGGAAATTACATTATCACATCGTAAATTCACCAATACAGGGAAAACAGTCACAGTATATGATGAAGTTAGAGTAAAATAATATAATTATATGAAACAAAGCTGCTAGGGGAAAAAAAACCCAAACATCAAGAGACAAAGGTGCTTCAACCTGCCCCTTCAAGAATGCTAGCAGGCTTCATGTATAATCAAACATTTACATTCAAACTCCTAACAGAATTTAATGTTACATGAATTCTGTTACAGAATTACATGCATGTGCACACACTGAGCAAAATAGTTGCAGAGAAGTTGCAGCTAGCAGGTTTTGTTTTCTCAAATTGGAAAAAAAAATAGAAAAAAAAACCCCTTTTGTGGAAACAAAATATGTCTCACTGAAATAATAATAATAATAAAAAAAACCCAGCAGCACTTTCAACTCCTTCTTGGAAAGAGGCATTACAAGATTATATATAAGCCCAAAATATTCTTATGTTCGCTTTTGAAAAGGAATTTCCAACAGAAAAAACACACCCCAGAGATCCACAAGATAAGGCTGTTTCAAAGAAGACACACAATTCAAGTAACTAATTTCTTCCATAATAAAACCATAAACCACCGATTTAAACCACTGAATAAGCATGAGTGGGCTGGCACATTACCAGCTGTACTAATACAAAGAGGCATCACCTACCCTACCTAGAGGAGCACAGCCTCCACAGGAGTCAGTTGTGCCATTACAGTCCTCAGAGGACAATATACCTGTTGCACATGAGTACATACTCCTAAAATACCTGGAAATATGAAACGTGCAGAAAGATCTAACTAACTTCATTAATTACTGAGCAGTAGTTGGAACTTCATATCTACTCAATTTAAAACAACTGACTTTCCAGACACATGCATATTTCAAACACTATATGCAACTTTACACTAGCAACTTAGTAAATGCAACCAGCACACCATCTACATTGCTAATTATGGCTCAAATGAGCTCTTTTCATACACTAAACACTCATGCAAGAGTCTGCTACTAACTTCCACACATTTGTTCAATTCACCCAATACAGCAAACATTAGATCTACCTCTATTTTGTGCAATTTCTTCCAAAGATGAATAGGGCTTGCACATTCTGGAACTTAAGAATGCATAAGCTACAAAGGTTTAAAAAAAAAAAAAAAAGTAACCCAACAACAACAACAGAAAAAAAAAAAAAAAAAAAAANNNAAAGAAAGAAAGAAAGAAAGAAGAAAAGAAAAAGGGAAAAAGAAACTGCAGCTAGAAGACCATGGCAAAGAGAGACCAAGAACATTCCAGACATTCAGCAGGGTCTCTACCTTCTGTTCCTCAGTAGCTCTCCTCCCTTACCTAGAAGAAAGGCTAGACAAAACCGCACATGTTTTAGCAAGAACTCGACTACACCAGACCAAAGATGAGAAAAGCAGGAAAAGAAAGGTCAAGCCACTCTTTACAGGCCATGTTCCACAACAACATTTTCATTTAAAGCTAGATTTAGCAAGCCAATAAACAAAAACACATTGTACTTAATACCTCAGCTTGTCTTCACACCCAGAAGCAAACTTATCTCCAGGAAACCTGCTAAGCCTAGCTGCCTTCAAAAGTTTTGCAATTTTTTCTTTTTCATAGACCCACTAAAATCCTTCCTAGCCTTTGTCCTGTTTTCCAGCAGGGACGGGGTTGATTCTCCCCTGGCTCTACCCAATACAGCTATTCCACCCCATGTGCATCAGGCCCAGGGGCAGCAGGGAGCTAGCCGGGGAGGGGAGGGGTCACAACCGGAAGTGGGCATGGTGACGTCATGGTGCAGGCGTATATATGGACGGGCAGTACCAAGGTGCATCTTGGTGTCATCGGTGGCAGTTGGGGCAGCACGGGCTGCAGTCGGTATGTGCTGGTGTTTGTATCCTCCATCCATGTTACTGTTTCCCTGCAATACCTGTTGTTCTGGTCAACAGTTTTTATCTCAACCCATGAGTCTGCCTTTTCTTTCTCATCCTCTCCACACCGCTGGGGGGCAGAGCCAACGGGCTGCCACATGGTGCTTCTGTTGCCGCCGAGGCTAAACCATGACAGCCTTGAACCTACTCTTTTCCCAATAAAAGAAAAAGAATTTATGCCAATAGCCACTCAGCTATTGGTGATTCTACTGCAAATGGCCGTCAGGTAGCAGGCAGGACAAAGCCTCCCTAAGTAAGTTCAGCTGTGGTTAATCACTGCACTCCACCAGCAGGTGTACACTGAAACCCATTTTACTCATCTCCAAACAAATTCAGCTTGCTTTGCACAGTGGGTAAAGGATGGTGTGGTTATGGTGCTGTTGGACAAAGGGCACACAGCTGTTTGCTCAGCTGTGACAACCTTCAGAGTTTTACAAAGCAATGAAGATTAAGTAGGTTAAAAACTGGCTTTTGCATGCTCCTTTCCATGTGGATTTGCATGCATGACAGAGACACATGTCATGGTGCAACCCACTCTCTGCCTTTTAGGCCACTCAGTGCTTGGTGTGATTTCTCCCAGCCCTGAGCCACATAACATTACAACAGACCAGAACATTACCTGAGACACATAATGGTCCAACATGAAAACACAGAAAAGGGTGGATAGTAAGAGACCAGAACGTGTAATTTGGGTATAGTAACAATAATTGGTCACTCATGACAATATATGGATCATGGCTAAAAATGGGGGTGATACCAGAACTTCAAGGTACAGTGGGTTCTGGGCTTATGCAACTGGTGGAAAACACAAGAATACTCCATCATCTGAGTTGGGCTGCAGTGGAAAAGTACCTGATGAAAGTCACTTGCCTAGGACCCTACAGGTAGCAATTCCAGTGAGATCCTTTGAGTCCCCTGGATTACAGCAGGCCATGACCAGCATCTTCCCTAAATTAGGATACTGTTCAGGCAGACACCTGGAGGACTTCAAGGCCAGGGTGAGTCAACCCTCTCAAGTCTCAGCTATTGACCAAAGAAGAATGCCAATGCATTGTGGGTATTTACTCCAGACTTAAGAGGGAAAATTTAACTGTAGGCTAGCCTCTATTTCACCCATCTCTCAAACCACACATCTCTAATATACACATTAGCTCTTACAAGTATGGGTGTTTTTATACTTTACTGGATCCATATACTTTCTGTCCATTTGTCTGTGTATGCGTAAGAAGTTAAAAAGGGGCACTGGGCTGCCTGCTCTGAAGGGATCTTTGGTCCTAGCAGTTAAAAACATGGGTGCGGGTATGTGTGTGACCCCTTCATTGCTGTGTGTTTTTATGTTTGTGTTCATATGTACTGATTTGGAATACCTTAAAATAAGTTAATGGGAATCTTGTAATTTTCAAATCTGTAATTAACTCACTGTTTAATTATTTTATTAAATTATCTTGTAAATCCTTATATCGGTTAATGATTAAGTGCTGCTAAAATTCATCCTCTTGATCAATAAGGATGAATCAAAATGAGGATCAAATAAAAATTTCCTCATGATTAATGAAATCATTAATAAATTTTGAATTGCTGCTAAATCATAAGTGTCAAATATTTCCTTCGGCAGCAACATGCCAACAGAGAGGCAAAGAAACATTAATGCAGAAATAATGCTGGCCATTTTGCTTGCCCCCACCAAAAGCCTGAATAACCCCTTCTGTTGCTCTCCCCTTAGCCACTGAGAAAGGACCAATGCACCTATAAATTTACTTTCTTAATGATCATACAACCCTCTGCTCACAGGGTTGCATTTTGCTGTAGTAGTCTTCTTTAGAGATGTTGTCTTCTCATGGAGGTTAAAAAGTGCTGTTTGCACAAGAGAAGGGAAGCGAAATGACAACCCTTTCATGCTATAGTCTAAATAGTGGATAAACTTATTAATTAAACGGATTAAAAAGCAAAACATGAATACACTAAACCTGATTTCTGGTTCCAGGCCAGGTAATGGTAAATAAGTAAATTATGTTTTTACAAAGCTAGGAGGTAAGCTTTAACTTTCTTTACCCTCAACATTTCAGTTATTGAGAGGCTCCCCCAGACTCTCAACCCATATCCTAATGCTGCAGATAGAATAAACAGGACAGAGTCTGGTCAGCAGCCACCAAAAAGAATTCTGAAGATGTTTCATCTTTGCCACTGAAAACAATACCACTGACTTTCACCAATTACTGTGTTTGCAAATAAGAAGGTAAATTTCCAAGGAATATAAGCTTTATTTCAAAGGTAGGCAGAATTTGGGAAAGAGATACTAACAAAAAGTGCTAACTGAAATAAACTCGAATTTACTATTATATTTTCATAACATAGTTGTATTTATTTACATACAATCAGAAATAATGAAGACAATTGATTTTTGGTGTCCTAAAGTAATTAAAGAACAGATCTAAAGGCCCAGAGAAAGAGACAGTAAGACAAAGGGTAAGAAAAAATGTGGGCTTCATTTCAATAGCAAAGAACATCCTGAGTCTCACTGACACCCTTTATAGAAACGCAGTTTTTCTGGAGAGACTCCTCTGCTAAGAGGCTTCAACAAATGCAGTTAGATATATCTAATAAGTTTTACAGAAATTGTATTTGATAATGCTAATCAGCTGGAAGTCAAACAATAAATGAAACGGTCTCCTGACAGGCTTTTTGACCCTGAGTGATTCCTGAACACCACACATTATCAGTAAAAAATGCCTCAGAATGGAAATCAAAATTCTCAGAAATCAAGGAAAGCACCTAAAGAAGGTTAGTTGGAATTATGGGATTCCCTTTGCAAAATAAGATACTTCGAAAGTACTTAAATTCAGGAACTAACAAATGGCAAAGCATTTGCTATTTTGAAAGATCACAGTTGATCCATTCTCCATTTAATCAGGGAAAGCAACCTGAGGAGTGGTTTTCGAAGAGTACTGAAGCTATGGGAATTTGTTATATTTTGTGTAAAACATACATGCCATAGAGGTTTGCTTTTAGCATTTTTCAGAGGATAAAATGATGCTGTAGAACCAGGTAAACCACTGCAGTGTTTAAAGATAAACACAGATGAAAATTCTGTTCTTGAGAAATAGCTTAACTAGAAAAAGTTTAATAAAATAGTGCATTCAGTTAGAGCACAAGTTTGAAGATATCATTGATCTTCTTGTTCCAGGACATAAGGAATTAGTAACCAAGGTTCTTCAAAACACTGAGGGATGTAGGCAAATGTTTAGGTAACCTACTTTTCTAAACTTGATATAATTATGTATGTTATAACGTGAGAGTATTTTTAAAAGAATAACTTTATCTAAAGGATATCCTGATATGTGTCCACATATATATGAAACTAGCTTTGAAACTTGGCAGAGTTGAGTGGAGAAAGCCCCAGTTCTAATACAAATGAATCAATCTAGGCAGCTGCAGTAAGAGCAGTATGGAAGTCCTTTTACAACCAGGTTACATAAAGCTGGAGCCTATAAGTTTTCTACATTTTGATTGTGGGACAGAAATGAAGCTCAACAGTTGAATAGGAGAGATAGCTTTGACTTTCATATGTAGAGATAAAAAGTATCACATTGCTATTATAAAAGGCAAGTACTATAGGACCATAAATTACCCTGAGATTAGGCGTGGGTCTATACAGACATCTTTCTTGTGTATCTTCTGTCAGAGAGATGAAAAGATTTTTAAACTAGAAAGATCTGGTTTTGAATAAAAAGGATTTTCCTACATACTAGAATATAGGCCAACATATTTAACATTTTAATTCTGGAAAAGCAACTGGGCAAGATCAAATAGAAATAAGGATCTGTAAAAATCTCTGCCTGTTCACTCTGCTGTTAAAGCAAATTCTGCCCAGTGATCTTCAACTCCTGGGAGACTCTGATGCCACTCCTTGCTGCGGAGTGCTAACTTGCTGTTTAAAATCACTCAAATGCCTCAAGAACTCCAGAAGGGTCTTTCCCTGACTGTGCTCAGTGGCTCCCCAAAAGAAGGAAAAATTCCCTCCACTGCACCTCCCCATGGGGTTTATCTACCTCATGCACCTCTGAGAAGAACTTAGGGTATAATAGGAATGTGCAAATAAAATCACCCCTCAGAGCTGCCATTAGCTGAAAGATAAAAAACCTAACACAATAACTCGGTGGGGGCTGACAGTAATACAGGCACACGCCTAAAACAAGCATAATTATAGTTAACTGTTAAGAAGGGTAAGATTTATAAACAGAATATATACCTGGGAGAGATATGGAGCTTGTGGGTACACTCTCCAGACCATTACATCAAAATAGATGAAATTAGATCCAGCGCTACATCACATGCATCCCCACCTGGTTTAAGGACAACCTAACTGCCCGGTCTCACATGAAATATAGATGTATAGATTATGATTTTCAGGAATACTCCTAAAGAAATTAATTCTGTTTATTAAAACAGAGTACATGGGACAGTACATTTCCAGCCTGTTTTAACAATTTGAAGTGACTCAGGAAAATAGAGATAAAAAATACAGACCAAGTGGAAGTGTTAATGATAGCACAATAAAAATAATGCCCAATGCAAAGTAAGAAGAGATTTGTTTCTGTAGGTTTGAAACAAACAAAGCCAGTTCTGCAGATCTTAATTCTCTATCGTGCTTTCCTGAGAAACTTTTCTAAAGGATACTTGGCTAAGGAAGCAAATATCTATATATTTGTTTTCACTAAACATACTGTACCTAAAATGAACATCTCTGGCAATAGACCACAAGTTAATGGCAACAGATTTAAGGAATGTTTAATATGATGAGTAATATCACTGCAAGGTCTCATTATTCTCAGTTCCCACATGACAGCAATATACAAATTAATATGGTATTTAAACTGCAAAATTACTTTGGAAAAAGCTCAAATTTTTTTCACCAGAAAATTAAAAGGAAGAATACTTGGATTATGAGAAACTGATGTGAGAGTTGTTGGTTATTTGCAGATAGATAAAGAGAAAGCAAAACAAACATCATCACAGTTCTTCTTTAATGATGCTGAGCACACCACAAACAAGGAAAGAACAGCTCTAACTAGTTATGTGCTACACTCAGCCTTGCAGTGCTGCAGGGTCAGAAGCCAGGACAAAGGGTACTTAAGAAAGATATGTTGCATTATCTCCTGGTCATTCAAAATGTGGCACACATGGGGCACAGAGGCATGTGGGTTTATCTGGGATAGTCAGGTAGCCTTAGAGGACTATGGAAAATGATGCAAGCCATCTTCAGGCAGTCTTGTCATTCATGAGGTTGAAGATTTTGACTTCAGGTGCACACGCTCAAAATAACTTTATAATCTTAGCTGAAAGTACCTGAACATTGGGTTTAAAAAAATAATTTTAAATGAACATGTCACTGGTGGTCTGAGACCATTTTCTGTAGATCTCTAATCATGAAATTGAATAATTGTTGGCATATTCTGTCAAAAACTTTACAAAGCATCATCAAAAAGACCACTTTCTCCTCGGGCTAAGCAGAAGGATAAGAGAAGAAAGACTGGATTTCAGCATATCATGACAGAGCTCAGCAGGGATCTCTACAGGAAGAGCTACAAAGCATATTTCATTTGAAGCAATGAACTTTAATAGGAACTTCATTTTACACATGAGTGTACCTTGTGTGATAATATCCAGTCTGTTTATTCATCAGCTGGAACTCAGGATGTGAATATGAAGGTGATAGGAGCAGTAAACTTTATGTTCCTTAAGTGTTAGAAAAGGTATTAACCTTTTAATGGTTCTTCATTCAAATACAGTTTTTACAGTAAAAAGTAAACCAATGTCTTTTATTTTCTCTGCAATATTAAGCACAAAAGGAAATCCTAGATCTTAGTTGGAGAAACAGTGAATATAGAAGATATTATAGTATTTATATCTCTTCAGGAACCATCTAAGTGACACACAAACAGTGGGATTACCAGTGCAGGAAAACAAAATCTTATACGTTAGAAAATTTAGCCCCTATTGGTCCTGATGCAAACAAACACCTTTTATTTATTTATTTATTTATTTATTTCCCAAAATGTCTAAGATAGCCTAATTCCAATTGTAAGTAAATGTATTGTGATTTTTTTCAATGTGATTTACTAGGGGGCTGGACAGGCTCAGAGAACTGATAAAGTATGTTATGGAGAAAAACAGTTAATTTCTTTGAAATCAAGGACAAAGCAAGGGTTTGCCATTCTTTTTGATTTCAGCTTCTTGGCATGTAAAACAAAGGTAATTTAAAACAGAAAAATAGTATGCATTCCATAAATAGGTAGATACCCTATGAAAATTATTCCTAAGAGCAATCCAATTAGTAGCTTTTCATTACCCAGAAAAATATTCTAGTAGGCATCGCAAGAGATGTTTTTTCCTATGCTCTACAGGCTTTAAGCAGGAAGAATGCATTTCTTTCTGTGTGTTATTTATCTGGAGAAGGAATTAGATACATTATCCATCCAGGGCTTTTCCTACAGTTTGCATTTTCAGTAGACTATTACCATAAGGTATTCTAGATAAGCAGTGTTCTTCCTCTATGTAATTATTCCTGCCACCTGCCTCAGCGAGTCAACTTCGCATGCTAGACTTTGCCTTCAGGATGGTACTGTCTGTTATCCTGTGATATATCATGAGTTAACAGCTTTCTTGACAGTATCAGCTGGCACATTTGAGATAATAACTATGTGTAAAAATCACAACACATTCAATATCTCCTTCAAAACAAGTTTCTGGAATGGAATGTTATATTTTGTTCAGGCATACTTGTACTGTATACACCGTAAGAGGCACTGGAAAAATTAGTTATTTACAGCTAGAAACCCAGCTATATAAACTGATACCATTCTCAGACTATATATAAACAATGGTTGCACCACTTGTACACACTAAGATTTGAGAATAAGAGCACTTTGCACACACCATATTAGATAAATACTTGGAATTCAAAGGGTTAAAGGATCTGAAAAATATCATTTTTCTCTCAAGTAACCATACACCAAAGTGCTTCTGAGGTTATGGGATCCTACCAGCCTTGTTCCGTGCCTGAGTAAAGTCTTTGTGCCAGGTTTTCCAGTCTGCTCCCTTCCCTGTAAAGGGACCCCAAATGTCCCAGCCCATATAGGATCACACTCTATTCCCAAAAGATAGAAACAGCTGGACAGCCACGGAATCAGGGCTAAGGGAGCAGTGGAGAGCTTATATAAATTATTATTTTCCTATCCTGATATAACACTGCTGGCAGAAAAAATTAAGACCCATATACTGGCAGCTAGGTCTCAGTGGTTTTTTCTACACTTTAGGTATTTAAAGGGCTTTGAAGATGAGTGTGTCTTGTTTGTGATCATGCACTTAATGAACAGCACAGCTGAGAACAGAAATTTACTGGGATGCTATAGCAATTTCTCACATAAGATCTGAGATTCTCATTGCAACTAACTCGACTTCAGTGTAATTCAGACAAAATTTCAACAGGACAGGTCATAGGTTTTTTTCGCTGACCTCTGAACAGAACCAAATAGTCTTCCCCTTTTCCCGCATATCATTAATGGAAGTACAGTTCCCTTATACAGCTCTCACACAATATCTGCAAAGGAAAGTCAAGTATCAATACAGTTTTCTTGTAGTGCAGAAAGATCTTGTGTCTTCTATTTTTTAGATATTAATTAACATTTTTTCCCTTAAAAACTGCTCTGTAGATCTGTAGCAAAGGATGTCATGTCAGTTGCTATGGTAACTAATCCTTTCTAAAAGTGAGAAACAGAAAAAATTGTAGAAGTCCATTTCTCACTATGAACAAAGGATGCCGCTAAATAATCTTTATTTTGCAACCCATTTCCTTCCTGTTTTACTCTTATATATAAATTATCACAAAAGATTTAGTACAGGACTATGCATTTTTTTTCTTTTACAGAATCACAGAATCACAGAATTTTTATGGTTGGAAGGGACCTCTGAGATCATCGAGTCCAACCATACATACACACATGAAAAAAACACAAACCACACCACAAAAAACTGAACCCCACGACACAAATCACCCAACCCAACCATCCGAGCCGCTACAGCGTACCCTCAAGTGCTACACCTACATTCCTAAATACCTCCAGAGATGGTGACTCCACCACCTCCCTAGGAAGGCCCTTCCCGTGTTTGACCACCCTCCCAGGGAAGTCATTCTTCCTAGTATCTAATCTAAACCACCCCTGCCACAACTTCAGACCACATTCACTTGGGAGAAGAGGCCAACACCCACCTCTCTTCACTTTCCTTTCAGGGAGCTGCAGAGGGCAAGGAGGTCTCCTGTCAGCCTCCTCTTCTCCAAACTCAACATGCCCAGTTCCCTCAGCCTCTCCTCACAGGACTTGTTCTCCAGACCCCTCACCACCTTGGTGGCTCTCCTCTGGACACGCTCCAGCCCCTCAGTTTGAATATTCTGAGTTTTCTGTTTCAATGAAGTGTCAAAAGAACTGTTTAATTGAAGACATTCAATTTCAGATCTCTGAATGATTTTTAAATTTTTTTTAATCTTTTTTGCCTGATCCATACCAAGTCAGTAGTCTCTGAATCTTCTCCCCATAGAAATGACAGTAATTGTCTTCACCAAAATTGATGGAAAAAAAAATAATTCACTACTGGTGTAGCTTTATCCCAGTGTAAGCTGAAAACAGCAGTTTGGTAGCAGCACTCTTGAGAACCTCCAACAGCGCAGCTACTTCAGCCCTTTACCTGATTGCAGGGGTACCCCTAGGCATAGAGAAAATGTACACCATGATGAAGGAGAGACAGGGCCATTTCCAAAGCTGAAATATGACAAAAGGTGAAGGTGGTGTGTAGGAATGAAGAGAATGCTTCTACAAAAGCTCCCCAAATCATGCTAATGGATTTCTCATCTGCTTTTCTTGCTCACTTGCTTTCTCCCCATCACTGTCTTCCACAAGAAGACAAGACAAAATGGGAACATAACCCTGGTATTCAAAAAGGGAGAAGAAAGAAGACCCAGGGAACTGATAGGCCAGTCAGTCTCACCTCTGTGCTTGGCAAGATCATGGAGCAGATCCTCCTGGAATCTCTGCTAAGGCACACGGAAAATAAGGTGG
The DNA here is from genome assembly GCA_013400375.1 of Thinocorus orbignyianus. Lineage (NCBI taxonomy): Eukaryota > Metazoa > Chordata > Aves > Ciconiiformes > Thinocoridae > Thinocorus > Thinocorus orbignyianus. The sequence goes on from VXBW01001769.1 coordinate 56,335, forward strand.
TGACTGGAGACAGCCAACATGGCTTCACCAAGGGTAAACCATGCCTGACAAATTTGGTGGCCTTTTATGATATCGCCACAGACTTGGTGGACAAAGGTAGAGCAACAGATGTCATCTACCTGGACTTATGCAAAGCATTTGACACCTTCCCACATGACATCCTGGTCTCAGAATTGGAAAGTTATGGATTCAATGCACAGACCACTCAGTGGATAAGGAACTGGCTGGATGGCCGCACTCTGTTGTGGTCAACAGCTCACTGACTGAGTGGTGTTCCTCAGGGGTTGGTAGTGGGACTAGTGTTATCTAACATCTTTGTGGGAGACATAGAAAGTGAGATAGAATGCACCCTCAGTAAGTTTGCCAATGACACCAAGCTAGGTGGTACAGTCAACACGCTGGAGGGAAGGGTTGACCTGGAAAGGCTTGAGAGGTGGGCTAGTGCAAATCTCATGCAGTTCAGCCAAGCCAAGTGCAGAGTCCTGCACCTGGGACATGGCAATCCCAGGCACAAATACAGGCTGAGCAGAGAATGGCTGGAGAGTAGCCCTGAGGAAAAGGGAGTGCTCACGGATGCGAAGCTCAACAAGAGTTGGCAGTGTGCACTGGCAGCCCAGAAAGCCAACCGTATCCTGGGTTGCATCAAGAGAAGTNCTCTAGGGAGAAGTGTCCCTGCCCATGGCAGGGGGGTTGGAACTCGATGATCTTTAAGGTCCCTTCCAACTCTAACCATTCTGTGATTCTATGATAAGAATAATAAGTGGTTCCACTTATAAGTGGTTCGAACTGTCATGGGCAGGGTTGTCCTTACCGAGGTGCAGGACCTTGCACTTGGCCTTGAACCTCAGGTTCACACAGACCCAACTCTCAAGTCTGTCCAGATCCCTCTGGATGGCACCTCTTCCCTCCATCACGTCAATTGTACCACACAACTGATGGTGTTGGGGAACTTGCTGAGGGTGCCCTTATTCTTTGCATCCCTTACTAAGTTCAACTCCAGCTGCTTCCTGGCCTTCCTGACCCCATCCCTACACATCCAGGCAGTGTCCCTGTGCTCTTCCCAGGATACATGTCCCTTCCCCCATCCCACTGTTTGTGTGTTCCCTTCTTGCCCTTTAGTTTGACTGGCAGATCTTGACCAGCCATACCAATCTGTTGCCTTCCTTTCCTGGTTTCTTACACCTGGGAATCAAGAGCTTTTGCGCTCTATGGAAAGCATCCTTAAAGATCTCCCAGCTCTTGTTCTGCTCCCTTGTCCATGAAGGTAGTTTCTCATGGGGGTCCTATTAACTTCTTGAACATCTGGAAGTTTGCCTTAAAATTCAGGATCCTGACTTTACTTTTCACCTGAGCCATACCCCTCAGGATTACAAACTCCACCAGTGCATGATCACTGCAGCCCAGGCTGCCTCCAGTCTTGACATCACCAATTAGCTCACTTGCATTGGTAACTATCAAGCACAATGTCACATTTCCTCTGTTGGGGATGTCTATTACCTGATTTAAGAAGTTATCCTCGATACACTCCAGGAGCCTACTGCCTTGCCTACATCTCATCATTCTGAACAGCCTGTAGCCATCAATAGCTGCACTCCAGTCATGGAATTCATCCCACCAGGTTTCAGTACTGGCAGCTAGGTCATCATAGCTTTCTAGCAGCATGATGGCTTCCAACTCCTCCTTTTCATTGTCCATGCTGCCTGCAATTGGTGTAGAAGCACCTCAGCTGGTCTGTCAGCCACACCACCTCCTTAGAGTAACATCACTTAATTTTGAGGGGGTATTTCATTGGTGGTTTCCTCTTGATTCCTGTTACTTCAAGAGCCTCTGTCTCATTTCCATAAGATTTCAAATGTGCTCCACTATAGTCAGCTCATCTCAGAGTAACAGGTAGCATGTCCTCTCTAGCACCCCATCCCTCTAACTGTTGCATTTCATCATACAGTTTGTCACGGGCAAGCCTGATATTGCCCCTCTTCCCCAGCAAGTCTAGTTTAAAACTCTGTCAATGAACGCCCCTAGCTTGTGTGCAAAGACCCTCTTCCCCTTTTCAGAAAGGTGAACCCCATCTGACACCAGCAGACCTAGTGCTGCATAGGCCATCCCATCATGGAAAAACTCAAAAATTGTGATGATGACACAAGCCACAGAGCCATGTATTAATACACTGGTCTCATCTGTTTCTTCTGATGTCACTGCCCACAACTGGGAGAAAAGAAGAAAATATTACCTTTGCTCCAGACTCCCTTACCAACTGTCCCAAAACCTACATGCCATTTTTCGATAACAGAGTGGCCTACACACAGTAGAATCATAGAATCATAGAATGGTTTGGAAGCAGCCTTAAAGATCATTGACTTCCAAGCCCCCCCACTAGATTAGGTTGCTCAAAGCCCCATCTGACCTGGCATTGAACACTTCCACGGATGGCGCATCCACAGCTTCTCTGGGCAAGCTGTTCCAGTGCCCTACCACCCAACAGACATCATTAATTTCTATATTTAGAACAAATTTTAGAACAAACAAGTTTTTATTGCAGAGAAGAGTTCTATGATCATGACTTATGTTCCAGTATGTATATCAAGAGCTGGATGAAATAATTTATTCCCTCAGCTAAAATCCTCCATATCCCAATAGACTGCAATGGAGATTAGGTTCCTCTAGAAAAGCTCTAATTCTGCCTTACAGAATTGAAAAAAAAAAATTATATGAAATAGTATTTTTTAATGTTTGAATGCTACAGTGTCAGCAGAGTAGCCATGAGAAGGAAAAAAGAACAGGTAGGAACTAGCCTTGAAGTACGTTTTATGGGAAATAACCTAAAAGCTGCATATCACTGAAAAAGTGGCACAGCCAGACATTAAGGGAGAGCTGCAAAAGCTTCTAGAATTTTTTAGGGTTATTCGAGACCAGCTAATTGCACAGTTGAGGGAGCTAAGCCCAGGCAGGGCTGGTGACAGGAACAGAGCTGCTTGATCTAGGTCACAGAATAGCTACGGCTCAGGTTTTTCTATCTGAGGGACTTTTATAGCTCCCTTCTGCACAGTATCTAAAAGCCTTACACTCTTTTAATGTGTTTATTCTCAAAACAGCCCTGTGAGACAGGGAAGGATTGTTACCGTCATTGTACTCATAGAAAACTAAAATCTTGAGACTGTAGGCAAGATCCTCAGTTGGCATAAATTGTCAAAGCTCCATTAGCTTACTGACTCTACAGGAAGGCAATTGGAACTAAGATGATTTAAACTGGCTGAGGTTTTTTCCCCTACATGATTTGTCCAAGGTCACACAGGATCATTATTGGAAACAATTTAGTTTCATTATTTGAAAATGGAACTAGTCTTCTGGCCCATCATTCTGTTTTTCATGTCTTATATATGTCAAATAAGACTGAAGAAGAAACCTGAGCTTCAGAGCTGTAAAATGTGTAAGGGAGCAGACACATAGATTTCATCTATTTCTGCTATGACAGGCTTTTTTCTGGTCCTTTCTGACTTTATCACTTGTTTAGTTTGTTTTGTGGGGGTGTTGCTTTTTCTTGGGGGAAGAGGGGGAGAGGAAGAGAGTAATTCTTACTGTAGTTCTGATGATACATTTCTCTTCTGCCACCCCTTCTTTTTCCTCAGTATGTACTTGCCCATGAGTTGGCATCACTCTCTCCACTCCATCTCCAGCCCTGTGCTGTGGCACATTTCATGGGATGCACCAATAGCCTGTCACCCCAGGGCTTCATCCTTTGCCAATACCCAGCTGCCTGCAGAAAGTATTTCCAGGCTAAATGTGTAGTATCTTTCAAAGCCAATGCCTTAGCATCCAAATGCTTCAACATGATTTGGCCAAGTATCAGCAAAAATGCCATGAGGAGAGCAAAAGGCATATCATCAATGCCTGGGGCTGGAAAGATTATTATTCTACCAGCAATAAAAAACCCCAGAACTCGATGGAAGATACTTGTTTTTCATGGAAATGAAGTTAGGACATAAGTACACAGAATTAAGGTGTGGTTTTTTTTTTTTTTAAATTAATAGTCAGTTCTTTTAAAAGTACTTGCACTAAATTTAAAGCAATCTGAATTTCACATATGTGAAACAAAAAATATTTTGTACATTTTTTATACTTCAGCAGCAACAGATAAAATTAAATGATTCACTTCCTGCAAGCTGCTGTGCACATCAACTGCTGTTCTAAGATCCATCATACCTGTTGACGCTATATCTGGCAGCCTTGAAGAGCATTCGTTATATTTGAATTTTTCAATTAGAAAATTTACCCTGCCTCGAAACAATGGACTGGAACGACAGATGTCAGTTATTTCCTCTGACAAGTCAAATGCAAATTTTTGCTTGAATGGTTTAGGTTTTGCAACATTTAAAGCAAAAGAAGAAATAACACTACAGTATAAAATGAATTAAGATACATGAACTAAATGCCAGTGAAAGACATGGATACTGATAATGCAAAATTGCGACCATGCAAACAAAGTACTAAGAGCAGTGCAGGGAGACTACTTCTGTCTATCAACAGAGAAAAAGATTCGTGCTCTCATTGGAAATACGCTTTCAGCAGTCAAAAGGGAAGACTTGAACCTGACAAAGAAGTTCTGCTCTTTTTTTGATCCTATCAGTCAAGAGTCCAGTAGGTCCTAACTCAAGTAAGTTATATCTTAGTTTCACCCTTGGAAAAATACCAAGGTTACTTCTACCATTTTGAAGAACAATTGATTTATGCCATTTTTAGGAATGTAAGAAACAATCGCTGGAATGTGACTGATACTTGCAAGGTTATTGACCATTGCCTCCACAGAAAAATGCCAAGGTGACAAATGCATTTGAGGATGACTATTTTTAATGCTGGGTGGCAAGGCAGAAAACTAATTAAAGACATAATTTATGTTTTATTTGTGCAAGGAAGACACTGTCAGCCATATACTAATATAATACAAGAGGCCAGACAATTTCTCTCTCTTACACCATATAAAATGTACAGTAAGTCCACTTAGTTATAACAGAAATGAAAACTATAGCAGGAGAAAGTCAAAGTTATGCTATCAGTTGGTAAGTTGTCTCACTGCCCACAAATACTGTACTTTCTGGCAAATTGCTTTGAGGTTAAATCTCCACGTCTTATTCTGTCATGCTCAGGCCAGGATTTAGAAAATAGAAAACAAATGTGGGCCACAAATACATCTGAAGGCAAGGAGAACTGGGAGGAATAAAAGGTGAAAAAAGTTAAAGACATTTTTCTACCACATTCCTCCTGTCTTTTCTCCATCACCAACTTTATTTCAGTCCAGATTTCAATTCTTTTGTATAGTATCTGAATTCTGTCAGCTATTGCATTTATTTGCATGGGATCATTTATGAAGTGCTCAGCTGTAAATTATAGAATCAGGAACCTATAGACAGATTCAGAGTGTATAATAAATCTATATATAAAATATCTATAATATATCTTTTGGTTCTTGACAAATAAGACCCAGAAAACTACTCATCTGCAGTCTTATATATTATTGCTTAAGCAACTTGGAAGGCAGTATTTAAACTTTTTAAGGCTTTCAATGCATTAGCTTCTGTTACTGTAAAATGACCACATACTAGCATGAGTCAAATACATATGTGTAAATCTTCCTTATGAGAACTGTCTCAGCATCTGGGAACTAAGTTGGCTACAGGCAAAACAATGAAATCTGTGCACAAGGTCCATAGACGGAACATCTGGATATTACAGACTAGAAACTGTCACACTCAAAAATCAAAAAAATCTCTTTTCTACAGAATTACTAGCCTAGCACAGCAACATATGAACATAAATACACAGTTACCACTCTAGAGCTGATTTGTGTTCATGTGGCCTGTAAATGAGAGGAATGAGCACTAGGGGTGAGGGAGACTGGGACAGGGACACAGATCTCATCTTTGATAACAGATAATGAAGAGAACCCACATATCAAATCCTTAGACTCAGGATTAAAGGCAAAAAAAAGTAGGAATCCTTTCTGAAATTGGTTCAGAAGCCTTCTACAAGACCTGGGAAAACAATCACATGGATTAATGACAGTTAAGGCTTTTTTTTCCACTTTTAATTCCTTCCAAAGTTAATAAAAATGCAGTATATTATAACAAGAGCAATTGATGTAGCTGGGAAAATGTATGAGCTTTCTGTCATATGAGACTTTCTTCAGGTCTCTTCAAGCCTACAGATCTTTTGTTTACGTAGAATCATAGAGCAGTCTGGGTTGGAAGGGACCTTAAAGATCACTGAGCTCCAAGTCCCCTGCCACGGGCAGGGACATCTCCCACTAGATCAGGTTACTCAAAGCCTGGCCTTAAACCCCTCCAGGGATGGGGTATCCACACCTTCTCTGGACAACCTGTTCCAGTGCTTCACCACCCTCATAGTAAAGAATTTCTCCTAATATCTAATCTAATAATTTCTTCTGATATCTATTCCAGTAACTAATATTCAACTCCCCTCTTTCAGTTTAGAGCCATTAGCCCTTGTCCTGTCGCTCCACTCCCTCATAAAGAGTACCTCCCCGCGCATCATTTTTGTGGCCCTCTGCTGGACCCGTTCCAACAGGTCCATGTCGTTCATTTGTTGAGGACTCCAGAGCTGGGCACAGTACCCTAGGTGGGGTAAAGCAGAGCAGAGGAGTAGAATCACCTCCCTCAACCTTCTGGCCATGCTTCTTTGTATGCAGCCCAAGATGCAGTTGGCTTTCTGGGCTGCCCGTGCGCATTGGTGACTCATGTTGAACTTCTCATCCACCAACATCCCCAAGTCCTTCTCCTCAGGGCTGCTTCTCAATCCATTCTCTGCCCTACCTGTATTTGTGCCTGGGATTGCCCCGACCCAGGTGCATGACTTTGCACTTGGCCTGGTTGAAGTTCATGAGGTTTGCATGGGTCCACGTGTCAAGCCTTTCCAGCCCTCTGGGTGGCATCCTTTCTCTCCAGCATGTCGACCACACCACACATCTGGTGTCATTGACAAACTTCATAGAATGGTTAGAGTTGGAAGGGACCTTAAAGATCATCGAGTCCCAACCCCCCCTGCAATGGGCAGGGGGACCTCCCACTAGAGCAGATTACTCAAGGCCCCATCCAGCCTGGCCTTAAACACTTGCTGAGGGTACACTCAATCCCACTGCATCCTGATACTCACTCACTAATGTGGAATATCTCATTGACACCACCAGATAGCTTTTTACATATTATTCATAAACAGCAGAAGAGAAGATGCTAATAAGTTTGAGCTCAAGGATACTATATAACATAGGTAAGCCCATATGGTTTAGCTAACACAGCCAGCTTTCCAAGATTATTTTAATATGCATAGTTTGGTCCTTGCAGCCGGACAAGCTGGGGTTTTATTTGTTGTGGGTTTTTTTCTTCTCTTTTTTCTTTTTTTTTTTTTGTGTCTCCACCATCTGTTTCATGAATCCTTGAATTTATAATATAAAGGTCATTGTTTCAGTATTTGGGGAATTGGGTTTTGCTAATAAGGCAGAAGTTGGCAAGAACTAACTGAATATATACATTTTAATAAACCTATGTGTGTGCATGTGCTACCATAGGTTTTTGGACCACGTAACTTTAAAGTATTCGATAAATTGATAGAAGGGGGTCTTAGAGGGAAGTCTTGAATTAATGGCCCCAAGGAAGAACTTTAAATCAGATCTTTGGGGATCTGGTATGGATTCTTCACATTTAAAATAAACACATGTAAGAGACTCTCCATTTTATTTTTTTATATATATGTCTGGACAGGAAATACTGTTGCAACACTATCAGCAATATAGAAAATGTCCACCGAAGATCTTATGGGAGAGGAAGATGATCTTAAAATTAAAATCTGAAACAAAACCATTTCACTCAGGCTCTCAGAGTCTCTTACTCACCAGAATGCAATGTCCAAGAAGTCTGTCCAGCCATCAGGGCAGGGATGCTCATGTGAACTAGCCAGCCCAGTGCTCCTGCCCACAGATGTTAGGTCCAGGATCCATTTTGATGACAGGGAGAACAAGGAATGGCAGCTGCCAAGTCCTTGCTGCATGTCCGCAGTTTTTTGTAGATTGATGACAATGTTCACGTTTTGGATGGCTGTCTCCACCATGTCCCACCTCAAGTGTCATCAGGAATCATCACTGTCCTTTATCTCCAGAGCTAGGTGCCTTATGAAACTACAGATAGACGCACTGGGGTCCTGAAGGTGTGTCAACCCTGGTGGGTTAACAAGAGCCATTCTGAGAGACTCTTTCCTACAGTTTGCCCCTTTGGTTGCTTCTACATCCACACATTCTCTATTCACACCAGTCTTAGTCTTTCTATTAGAGTCCTCTATATCTGTCTTTTTCACTGTATGCTTGTATGTACTCCTTTGGAGGGAATCACCTAACGCTTAGAGTCAAGGATTACTTCATGCAATGTTTCATAAGATATGAACTTTTGGTGAATGATTACATATCCAGATCCTTAGAATGTAAAACCAGATGGCAAGGCAATCCTACAATACTTCCAGAATATAATGCAAGAGAAAACTGCAGAGCTGGGATATCAGAAGACAGCCAAATGGAAATGAACTTCTCTGTGACCACAGGAAGAATCTCACAAAATATCACTTCCGACAGTATTAAACCAGCAGCTACTAACATCTAGTTTCTTACTGTTTCATTCATTTGGAATTTCAACAGTATTGCTGTCCTTTCTGGGAAGAGGTACAGGAAATCACAGAATCATTTAGGTGGAAAGATCATCAACTCCAACTGCTAATCTAGCACTATCAAGTTCACCACTGAATCCACCTTTTAAATACCTTCAGGATGGCAACTCCACCACTTCCCTGGGCAGCCTGTTCCAATGCTTGACAACCCTTCTGGTGAAGAAATTTTTCCTAATATCCATCCTAAACCTCCCCCGGTGCAATGTGAGGCCATTTCCTCTTGCCCTATTGTTTGTTACTTACGAGAAGAGAGCCAAGGCACTGACATTCAAAGATGGACACTGTGTGTGTAGGACCCTGCGTGGATGTCAGAACAGAAGGTTCTGAACAGCTACTGTTTTTAAGCGATTTCTAAGATCAGGCAAGGGGAATATGGGAGATTGTGACTGTGATACCATAAGTATGTGTATACTATACACTTGCAAAGCTGTGGGTTCACTGCTTGATGAGTCCCTTGGGATCATAATGGTGCAGTCATTCTTGATAATTCTCTTGTGTTCTTTGCACTGGGGTGGCATCTTCCTTCCCTCACCCCCAAGAAATAGTCTGAGAGCAAGGCAAATACAAGAAAAGTTACATGACATATCACTTTCAGTAATTGGTTTTAACAACTGTTTTTGACGTGATTATATCAGGATTGAAAAAGCAACCTTTCTGCTGTTGTATTATGACTGTTGTTTCTGAGGATAATTTGTTATCACTTACATTAGGTAATTGAAAATTTAACTTTTAAAATGTTTGTTGTGGAATTCAGAGCTTTGGGTAGTTATTTCAAGAAGGATTTGTGGGATTTTGTTTTTCCAGCTTTACAGAACGCATACACTGTGCTACATAAAAATAAGGTCACATTTTATGATCCCCTACTTTGACATCTGAAAACAGTTAAGAATCAGTCAGAAGCTCAAGTGTTTCCAGTCATCGACCTCCCTACTGTAGTTAAAAGGCCAGGCTGGGTATTAGAAAGCCTTTTCTTTCCATAATATAGAGTATATTGTATCTATATTAAGCAAAGAGAATTTACAGAAGAAAAAAGGTAAAAATCACAAAGGTCTCAATTGGTAACATAAAATACTAGCCACACTTAATGAATATTCAAACATTTTCAACACAAGACAGCAGCACTGATTTCCCTCCTCAGCCTCATTATCTATTTGCAGGTCAGGTAAGTTTAACATATCTCCACATTAGCTCTTTTCAGCACACACTGAGGGAAGGAACCCCTCAGTATCACGGGTGTCCATCACATTGAAAGTGATTAGGCAAAATCTTGCTTCTCCTGGCAGTGATGAGCTGGCAGCCGTGAGCCGCTGCCAACCCGGTCCAGCTCCCCACTGACTGTTACAGCCAAAGCTGAAAATCCACTGTGCGTTGTCATCCCTGACAGCATCTGTCAGAGGCTGCCTGTCAGCTTGCTGCAGTTTTGACCCTCAATCACTAAGCCAGTGTCTCCAGCTTACCATGCCTTGGTGTACTGCCATGATGGGTATAACAGGAGCAAAGGATTTGCCTCTAAAAATCCTGAATTTTTCTCTGCTTTAGTTTTTCAGTAGTCCTGAAATTATTTAAAAAAACCCAAAACATTAATGTTAATCTGTTTCAACACATCTATTTGAGCAAAGTCTCAGTATTCAGTTATGACAACATGTAGTCATTAAAGTTCTCCAGATAGTAACCTGAGCTCCAGTTTGGGAGGTCTGAGACTATGAATTCTGGTCTGCCAGTGGTAAACAGGCAGTCCTACATTCACACATAAGAACAATTCTCACTGGTGTTAGTGTGAAACATGTTCTGGACAAAGGACAACATTTCACTTCTTTTTGGTAACTCTTCATATAGTCTGTATCATGCCTCTAAGCACTTGGAAGCATCGTTAAACAGAAACTTTAACTTCAGTGGAGTCCTTAGGAGATACTGCTGTTTTAGAATGAGAAATAGCAACACAATCTGATGTAATCTTTGAGATTCTTTCAAACTGTAAGTATTAAGCGCATTTTTTTTCTCTTTTTGTTAATACATTTACCTACAAATATTAATTCCCCAACACAACAAATCTACTGCAGTTTGTTTTCATAAAAGTCTAAATATAGAGGAAATAATTCCACTTGTTCCACTTAAAGGTGGGGGTTTTTGGTAGCACAACACTTTTTATGAGGCAGCAACAGTTTATTGCGTTTCTGTCTCAAGAATTTTTGAGGCAGGTGTCAAATTAGTTTGGATCTTCAGTCATGTCAGTCAGAGAGAACTCATTGATTTCACTGTCTGCAGATTGGTGGAGATAAAGTCTTTTTCTTTTCCTTTTCCTTTTCCTTTTCCGTTTTCTTTTTCTTTTTCTTCTTTTCTCAACATTTTGGTAAAGCACATACCAAAAGTTTCATGAAACCTCCAAATGTGTAGCAAGGAGTGCCATTAACATTACCAATTCTATTGACCCTTCTGTATCTTTATTGATGTCTTTGAGAACTGATAAGAAAACTTAATAATGCTGTCAAAACTCTTTGCTCTCATACAATAAATATGAAAATCTCTCCTACATTTACTCAATAGATAGAATTTTAAAGCTGAGATAAATAGATGTAACACTGCACAGGAACCATATTAATAACATATAACCATAACAAATATTAATATGACTACAGAAGAAGCCAAAGAACTCAAGTACAGCCATACACTGGCATCCATTAAGTATACCTGAAAAGTGTGAATAGTTATACCTCAACAGCAAAACAACTTTCCCCATAAGGTTCAATGTACTCATGAGGAAATGCAGGCAGAAACTCAAGAAATACACACAATTTAAATACACAAGGTCAGTATACCTAAACATAAGACCTTTCCCATTCATATTCCAGAAAATCTGGAAAAGAGCAAGATCTCGATAGTAGAAAAGCAGAGCAAAGACGAGGCATACCTGTGCACAAGATGCTTCCCGCATTCCTATTCTGATGTCATAAAAAAATAATACGAACATATAGCCTATCCATAATTCCTTGTAGTTACTTTAATATTTAAAAAAACAACAAACCAACCAACCAAACAGACAAACAAAAAACCACACAAAAACAAACACCCCACAACAAAACAAAACAAAATACCATGGAAAAAACACCACCACAGTTTTGTTTCAGGTAGTGTAAAAGGGAAGGGTGACAAATTGGGTAATAAGAGCAAACACTTCACGGAGCAGGCTCCTAAATGATTAATGATTAAACTTCAAAAAACAAGTGGATAAGTGACAAAACATGTAGTATTACTAGACTTTCAAATACATGGAGCATATGTTCTGACCACAGACTACACAAACTAGATCATGGCTGCTGAAATGCCATGGAAATCTAGACCGGAACCAGATCACGAATAAATTTTTCCTAGCCTTGATTCAGTCATGAACAATTATGGATTTTTGTGCCTTAATTTGATGTTAGGTAAACAGCTTACCTGGAATATGAATTCAACTAATAACTAAAGATAAAGACTGAATTTATAGAAAACACATGATCTTGGAGATCATGGGGATTTGGGCTCTAGCTTCATGTTGCAATCAAGAAGTTTATGACATGTTTAAACAGAACATTATTCATACAAGTGGAAAGATTACTTTGTATTTGGTAGATTGACTGGCACACTAGAATTCTGAATTTGCATCAAATATCTAACAATTATAGGGATGACTGTACCAGTTAGATGAAAGATTCTTTTAGCCAGTATCTGGCCTTTAACAACAGCCATTCATAGAGGTTCAGAAATATATGAGCCTGGGATGGAGTGTTAATTCCTCTGCCTCTAAGCTTCCAGCAATTACCAGAGTGGCAGTTGTTTCACCAGAATGATGATTACCTGACTCTCTATCATTTATTTAATCCTATTTTGAACCCATCAAAACTTGTGGCATCTAAAAAATTTAGTGGGTTTGAGTTTCTCAACTTAATGATATGCATAACACAGAAAAGTTCTTTTCTTCCTTTGATATGAACTGTCTGCCTTGTCATTTCATTTCATGTTTATGTCCTTTGGATAGTGAATAATCATTCTCTCAAGACTTCCCCTGTGTCATCCATGATTGTATAGGTCTCTATAATAAATATTTGCAGTCATTTATTTTCTAAGCTACAGAGTCTTAGTTATTACATTTCCTTTGCATACAGAAGGTATTCTGTACATGTGATCATTATTCTCTGTGTTCTGTGTTACTATATCCTTTTCTGAAATGAGGTGATCAGATTTGTAGCATATATTTAATGTCAGTTCCCCAAAACTGTATGGAGTTGTATGGCAATGTTTTAATCTGCCCTTTTAAGTATTTCCTAACACCTTCACTTTCCCACCCACCACTTAACACCAAGACAACATTTGCAGGTAATCACAGACAAGTTTATAATGCTCTTTCAATAATGGCATATTTAGAACCTGCCATGATATAGGATTTCATTTGTTTGCTTGTTTTACCCTTTGTGCATGGCTTTTTATTTATCAACAATTAATTTCATCTGCTACTTAATTGACGCTGTGAAATGGTGGAAAGTGCTCTATATAGAGAGTGTTGAAACTGAAGATAGCTAATCAGCAAACTTTTCTATTCATCCCTTTTTCATCATATAGGAGTACGTTAAATAGCAACCATCCCAGCATCTTACTTCATTGTAAAAATAGACCTTTTCTTCTGACTTTGCTATCTAACTTCAAAGTAGGTATCAGTTTCTCAGAATACAGTTTCTTTTGTCTTGTGACAGGTTAGTTTCTGTAACAGCCATTGGCAAAGAACCTTGTCATACACTATGGTTCGCTTCAGGGAGGGAAAACGCAGCTGGTGCAGAGCAGAGCTATGGAATTAATAAATACTTACACTACAGTGGGATCAAAATACTCAAGGAATATGTGAAAAGATGAGCTTGTTGCAATTAAATATACCTTCTTACTGAAAAAAATCTTGAAAAAATTACTTCTTATTCTGAAAAAAAAGCTGTACCGGAAGTTGAAATTTAGTTTAGACTTGAAATACAGTACATTATTTTTAAATGGTGAAGACAATCATTCAAACAAATAACAACCAACAGTGGTGGATTCTATACCATGTACAATATTTGTCAAAAGTATCTTTCCGTTAAAATTACTTCTTGCAAGTACTATGTTTTCAATTATGAAGAAAATCAGATTAGTCTGTTCTAATGGTATTTTCTAAACTGAGTCTAGAGTTTACTCAGTGACATGCTGCTTTATTTATTCCTTTTTTGGTCCAGCTCCTTGAAAAAGTTCTAACAATGTCTTTCTGCACAAGCTCAGCCTAGAAATCTTACACAGATACTGGTTTACAAAAAATAGTTAGTTAATAGATTTCTCTCTCTAATCTCATCCTAAGAAATGTACTATATTAATAAACATTCACACTGTGGTATTTACAAACAGTGTACCACCCTGGTACAGACTGTTCTGATGCACAGACTTTGGCTCAGAATTTTTAACTGCTACCGAATCTCTTCCTGGAATCCTTTGTCTGGGTAACCTGTACAACAGGCATCCATATGCAAAGTTAGTGGCAGGCCACTTTCAGATTTAAATTTCAAGTTAAACTGCTATAGAGGTCCTATGATTGTTGTGGAAAACAACAGCTGCTTAAAAGAGCAATAGATGTCTGCTCTCATCTCCTCGAGTGACGGTGATATAATGCCTTTATTCTAAAATTGCTGTGAAGATCTCCCATGTGGCAAAAGGCAGCCAGCATAGACAATGAGAGGGTTCATTGCTTTCAGCCTTATGATTATACAGCTTTCTCTGTCTGATAAACTGTTCCAGAATCATCTGTGCTGAAAGGCGTAAGTCTGTTCAATGCTATAACAATTTGTATAATATTTTTTCCTGTAATCAAATGTCGTATTTCTGTTCTAGCCAGCTTGAGCTTATATTGAGACCACTGGCTTCAGCTTTTCCATGAGCCATATGATCTCAGTGTGTATACAGAATGATCGTCCTTGCTCCAAGCTCCATAAACAAAAAGAAAATGTATTTGTTTGGAATGCATTGGCTACATTTTCTTCCCATAATGCTGAAAAATGTACCCAAGCACATCTCAAGTGATGTTTGTAATTTGTAGTTTACTGTCTACTCTGCTGACAGTCTAGAGATCAAATAATGAAGTGTGAGATGTGTGCTGATCACTGCAGGCCTAGTTATGTTACATTTCAAGAGAAGATATGCAGCACTCCCAAGCATCCACCACCACTCAACAGCCTATTAATCAGAAGCCTGCTGGTCTCCTATCATCTTTGCTATTCTACACTGACAGGAGCTATGTTAACACAAAAGCTCTCAGTGAAGCAAAGACACAAATACCTGTCTGGTCACTTTCTGTACTGACTGTAGAATGTGCTCGTTGACAAATCCAGATACGGGTCTCTGGATAAATGGATGTTATTTCCCTCAAAAAAAGTAACACGTGGGAAACCATGTCACCAGATCTCTCGCTTGAGTTCAGTTGCTGTTCAGTATAAGACCACTCTAAAAGAATGAAACAAAATAAAGAGAGGCACTTTCAGCCTTTTGTAATACACATCATTTTCTTAAAATCTCTTTTCCCCAAACAATAAGAAAAATAATTACTACTTAGATTCAGAAAACAGAAATTAAGCAGCCCAAGATCAAGAATAAATTCCGTTAAACACAGGAAGCCCAGGTAAGTTTGCTTCTAAACTTTGCAATAATGAATACACACTTCTAACTTTCTAGATTTGAAAAATAAACAGGTACATTACCTGCTGGTGATGTGCTCCTGACCATTTGGGTAGCACTGTCTGGGACTTCTTTCTCCAAACTGCAATGTCAGGAAGCACAAATGAGGAGTGGGGGGTTTTGCCAGAAATATGGGGGGGCAATAAAAATGAGACCGCAAATATAGACAGAAGAGTGGGGAATTGATATTTCAGTGTGATTTGCTTAATAAAAATTCAGTGAAGAACCAAAAATTTAGCTTATTACCTTTTTATTGAAAGCATTGTTCCCAGTGAGTTTTTTTTTGTTAGTGAAATATAGACACAATGCTGAACTGAATTGTGAACTGAAGATAAGAGAAAATGGTAATAAGCTCTAATTGAATAGAATGAACAAGGTCAGTCAAGGCCACCATGAGCACAGAATAGGGTCTACTATTAAAACAATGTACTTCACTAAATTTCTTTTGAATACGTGAAATTTTGGTGGTTACAGCTATGATTTATGACTCTTTAAATAGTTGTTTAACAAAAACCTGTTTCCATAGAAATGCCCAGAACAGGCATTCTCCATACCTTCAAGAAATGGGGTTATATTTCATGCTGCCTTCTAACTGAACAAGAAACCCTGACAAACCCCACACTACAGTGAAAATAGAAAGACAGAATGAAAAGATTGTCAGCCACAATACAGGACGTCCTAAGAATTTAAGTTCATTCCTAAACAATGGCACAGGAGCCAGCAGCATTAGTTTTTAAGAAAACGGCTATCGCACTGTGAGCACTGCCTGCTGTTAACTCTCTCAGTCTTAAAATAATATTCTAGTAAGTCCCTAATGAAATGCTTTTCATTACACACAGTTCATTTGTGTGCATTAGAAATGGTGCCACTGACTGATTTGCAGTAATTAGTCTCACTGTGGTAGGTTTTTGATGTATCATCTTTTATTTCAAGAGAGAAAAGCTGTAGGATGTGATGGGGTGATGGAACAGTTGTGAACATGTGGGAATTTCACTGTGAAAATTTCTGTTGCCCAGACAACATGACAGGAAGACACAAACCACATTAGTGGTTTTTCATTTCACTGACATTTAAAAAAATTTCAAATTAAATTCTGCCTGCAGAAAGACTGTTAACTGACCATCCATGCAATTGCTTAAAAAAACCAAACACACTGACAAGCAACCAACAAGGAAAAAAAACCACAGAAATTCCTATATGTTATGTAAAAGTTTTCAGACTAATAAAGGAAAACACTAGATCAACTCTCCAAATAAATGGACAGAATTGTTAGCTCTTATTCAAATTCAGTCAATGTATTACGTTCTTTCCGACACAATTAATATCTAATTGGTTTTCTAAGACATTTTAATTTCTTCCTTTCACTTTCAAATTGAGACCATTGTCAGCTTTAGCATGCCGTGCCCGCTTATGAATTCAGAATTAATACTATCTTTGGACACTTGATGTTAAATTAACAATATTTCCAAGAGACTCTTGCAGGAAACACAAAGTATCGTGTTCTGATTACCCACCTAATCACTTCCTTCCCATTTGTCCCTTTGACTAGTAACTGAAGCACCTTTTTGGCTGTTTATCTTGCATTTCCTATAAATCAATGAGTGCACTCTGCATTTTGTTTCCTCTTTGGTCAACAACACACAAAGGCCAACAGATAATCCAAGTGTGTTTGCACATCCACATACAGTTTGCTCCAAAATCCTGAGATACATTTCCAAGCTCATTCCTTCCAACTCCCTTCTCCCTACAGGAATACTTCTCCCCACGTCTAGCTTCTCATAGGTCTTCCACAATTACGTATGAACAAACATAGGCAGCACACACAAAAATGAGCACACCCTAATTTAAAGTTGTTTATAGAGTATCGTTATGGGTTTTTTAGTTACAACCAGAGGATCTTTTCAGGATTAAGTCCAGCTTTCCATAGAACCTAATAACAGCGAAAGTGAGGGAAGGAGTTTAAGCAGCCCATCACAATTGTAATCTCTATTCAGAGAGTGCAAATTCCATGTTAAGAAAAGCAGCCACTGGCAAGGGACAAGCAGTGATGGAGCTGAAGGCAAGTGAAATTCACCTTCTTCCTTAAGAGGGAATATCACCTTTATCCTTGCCTAGTATGTTGCACCTGATAAGCTAATTTAATTTAACAATGCCCTACTTTTAGAATGGAAGAGGCTACACAAATTCAGAAAGGATTGCTGAAACAGAATGTCTATTTTTTTTTGACAAATTAATCAAAAGGTTATAATTCTGAGAGAAAATATTAAACTGCTAAGAATGAAGTCTGTCCTGAGTGTTATTGTCCAAAATGTGAACTCATGACTTCTTCTGTAGCCATACGTACAATATCTACAAAGGACATCCATTTGTCTGGCACTAAGGAGAGGGAAACGAGAGGTTTGATTTTACTCAGTAGCACCTCAAATTGTGAATGCATTGTCACTGAACATTCTAGTAGGTACCTGTCACTGTAATCAATTGCTGCAATAACTTTGAGTACTATCACTATTAAGTCATATTCAGCAAGATAGTTGCATGATTTTAACATGATACATGAGATATCGTGTACATTTATTTTTCTCAAGGCAGCGTTAACCAAACAAAAGAGTGTTAAATAGACATACTTAAGTAATTTAAATAGACAATTATTTAATTATTTTTTTTTTAGCTTTTAAATTCTTTGTTGGGTAGCATGATATAGTGATGTCACGACACATCATATGTCAAACAAAAGAAACCTAAATCCCTCAAAAGGACAGAGGATTGCAGAGCATCCCAAATTATCATCCCATGACTGTTAGTTCAACGTGTTATAACCGAATATACAGTTTAGGCAGAAGACTGCTACTTTCAGCAGGTTTTATCAAAAGTCACAAAGCCTCATTTCACGAAGAAACATCATCTGTCAGTGCAAGAAAGAGAATGAATGATAATCTTTGTTTAAAAACTGCCAAGGAGTGATTCAACATTCATCAACTCATTTCATTCTCATTAGCAAAATTTAAATATCCAATTTAGCAACCTTTCACTTTTCCATTTTAGATGATGGTGTGTTGCTAAACTCATTTTATAGAGAATAATTGGTAATAATATTCCCTTTCTCCTTCTGAAATCCTGAGATGATTCATGAAATAATTTCCATTCCATCTAGAACATTTTCCCCTCTGCAGTACCTGTGGAATCAACCCAATTGTCTGTCTATTTCAGAAATCATTAGCTCTCAAGTGCAAACCATCTCTTAAGATGCTTTTAGTACTTCTGAAAGCCCTGCCTCCTAATGGATGGAATGTAATTGACCACAGATGTTATTTGCAATAAACAGATAATCCGAACTTCCAAACAATTGCACAGCATTGAGTTACTCTGAGTGCACAAATAAGCATGTTATTGTTTTAAATTTTTATCCATTGGCCTTAAAATTGTAGCCATATGAAAACATTATGCAATCTTATGATTCGTAGGCCCAATTCAGACTCCATTTTGCCTCAAGTAGAAAAGCAAAGAAAGCACTGTATGTCATAGAACTACAAAGACTTTATGATCTTGATCTCATTTGCTTTGAAAAAAATCCTGCAGACTTCAATGGGATTTGGAATAGACCTTCTGTGAATCATGGAAACAAGATCCACTTTTCTTATACTTCACATGAGTTCTTTAAACAAGAACTAATTAATATTCTGACATTTTAGAGTAGTAGTTGGTATGTAACATAAATATTTCCAGAGATCATTGCACTTGATTTTGATCAATATGATTACTGACATCAGAAATGTGTCATTTCCGTAACACTATGGAATAGAGTGATCTACACGAGTCATATTAACAGTAATATTGAACCAAGAAATAATAAAAATAAAACCACAAAATGCTGTAAATAGCAAAAAAATTTCAAAGGGCTATTTTTTTAGGGACATCCAGTAACACAAATATTTATTCTACGTTTATCTGAAACAACAAATTGAATTTGGAAGGAGATAAGATTGAGGACTGGAATCGTCTTGGCATTTCAAAATTTTCCATCTCATTCAGAATGGAGAGCGTTGACTGCTTAATTTGCAGCCTATCAGAACAGAAATTTCCTATATTTTTCAGTTTTGTAGAAACCACAAAGTAACTTACAGTTTAGGCTCTGATATTTTGAGAATTCTCATAAAAATTACTTGTTGAAAATGTGTACTTCATTGAAGTCAAATGGACTAGTGCACACACCTTACACAAAGGTTGCACAGGTGAAGCATTCCTGGAAGGACCATAAATGCACTAGGCTAACAAAAATGCCTCACAATTGTTCAGTTTCCGATACCTACATAACTTGGATTTTGTCACAAGTCTTAATTATATTAATGCACTTAATTCATTGATTAATTCCTTTCTTCTAGACACATTGAATTGAGGAAATAAGTAAAAAAGAAAGGACCTGCTAAATTGCTAATACTTTGTAAAGTTATTAGCAGCCTACTTTTCTTGGTGTTTTTTTTTCCTGTCACATAAGAGTTAACATCTAATATGTTATTTAAATTAAAATATCTAAGTAATAAAAATAACTAAATTACTTAGGCAAGGGCATTTAGCCAGAAAATGCTAAAATACACATCAAAGAATATTTCTAGCTGAAGGGTATGAATGCAAGGGTCTAAAGGTGAAAAAAAAAAGCTCTCAGCATTTTACCTTTCAAAGCTGAAACACGGAGGAGTTGATACATTTCAGATGTTAAAAGGGTATAAGGTAGGGTCTTACCGGTAAGAGAGAAATGATGGATTCAGGTACAAGAGCTTCTGCTATTTTGCAGTTAGGCTAGAAGCAAGAAGCAGTATGTGGACAAAGCAGGTGGAAAGGAACCTGCTGAATAGAGTAACGACTCACTGAACAAGTCCTGTAGATTCTCCTAAAATGGATACACCAAAAGGAACAATATGGTGCTATTAAGCAAAATTATTATGAGAAACAAAATTTTGCCAGGCTTAGGGCCTAAGAAAGTACCAGTATTCAAGAATTCCTGGATGTATATTCAGCACTAAAGAATTCAGTTCTAAAGAAGGGTTGAGGGCATAGCAGCACAGACTGGTTGTACAGCACAGACTGGAATATACCCAGCTGGGGAGCAGCTCTGTGGAAAGGAACCTGGGGTTCTGGTGGACAACAAGCTTAATATGAGTGAAGAGTGTACTGCTATGGTAAAGAAAGCCAATAGGGCGCCGGGCTGCATCAACCAGAGTTATCACCAGCAGAGGTAAAGAAGTTATCTTTAAATAACTTCTCAGACAACACCTGGAATACTGTGTTCAGTTTTGGTCTCCACTGTAAAGACTGGAGAGGGTCCAGAGAAGGGCCACCAAGATGATAAAAGCACTGGGAAGCCTGGTATGTGAGGAAAGGCTGAGAGTGTTTGTTCAGCCTTGAGAAAAGAAGGCTTATGGGAGACCTCATCACCACATTCCAGTATTTAAAGTGTGGCTACACATAAGATGGAAATTCCCTTTTAAAAAGGAGTCAGGTGGAAAAGATGAGGGGTAATGGGTGCAAGTTAATTCTGGGGATATTCCAATTGGACACAAGAGGGAAATATTTCACAATGAGAACAATCAGCCATTGGAATATTCTCCCCAGGGTAATGGTATATTCCTCAACATTGGACAATTTCAAGATTCAGCTGGAGAGGTTGCTGGGCCATCTTGTCCAGACCATGCTTTTGCCACAAAGGGTTGGACCAGATGATCCTTGCAGTCCCTTCTAATCTGGTATTCTATGATTCACAGTACGAAGGTCAGGATTTATATACAGAATGAGGTCTAGCTAAAACACCTGAAATCAGAATTATTTATTACCTCAGAGAAAAAGAAACTTATTGAGGTAAATGAGCCAGAAAAAGACAACATTATTTTACCTTTTCAGTTTTAAGGCTACAAGCATACTAGCAAGCTCAGTTAGAGAAGTGAAGAAAATGTGGTGCTGCAAGGAAAATACTGCATTATCACAAGACTGCCACACAGAATACTGTTAGCATCTGGGATTTTTCATACAGCCATGGAAAATACGTCCAGCCAGCCTCCTGAGAGGAGACTGACAATACTCTCATCTCAACTAAAAGCGATGCTGAGTATCTGCCATTATTAGTGAAGTTACTGCAAAAAATGAAGGCAGCTAGGACTCAGTGTCAAAAAAAACCCAGGTGCTTCTTTGAGACTAAAGCATAGACTTAGGCTACAGGACCAAAGAAAAGATGAATATTATTTCTATGAAAGACAAGCTCATGGCATTTGAATGAATATCGGTTGTGTAGAAAACAACTTGAAATATACAAATCTGGTCAAAGAATGAATCTTACCTTATTCATCCTATCTAGCTGAGACAGTTTTGGAGTGTAATAAGAAAAATAGCAAAAAATGGTTAGTTGTGTATGTTCTCATCTTTCTAGCTAGTGCTTTTCCTAGCTGCAGCAAAACTGAAAAAAAATATAAAAATTAGCCACAAACCAATCATTTTTAGACTTCCTTGAAATTTCTTTTATCAGCTTGACATGTCATATATGACTGGTAAGACTGAGCTATGAAGCCCGCCAAAGCAGCTGGCTGTGCATAGTAGTCAGCTTTTACCTAAAACTCAAATGATTAAGTCATAGCAAGACTAGGCAGCACTGTGCCAGTACAAATTCACTCCATTCACCTAAAACAATCTAATTCTGTATCTGTCTTGAAGAGATTGCACTATTCACAGAAGATCATAACTAGGCACCTGTAAAAATTCCCTCTGTTGCGACTAGACAGGATCCTAATGTCTCATAGGCAGCAACATGCAGTGTATGCTGCTACGACAAGGTCAGGAGTACAGAAGCAGATTTATAAAATGAATGTAGACTGTGGGGCACAAAGGTCAGCTTTCACTCACAAAACAAGATGAGCTATCTGCACTTCAGCTACCTAGCAGTTCTTGTGTGAAATCCATCATTGATATGTATACAGAGCAGACCTGAAAAAAGCAGCAAAGAGATACAAGCAATGTTACATATGGCAGGAAGAGCTTATAAGCCTGGTGACCCTTCCTGATTGTGAATGCCTGAATTCTGCCACGAGAAAGACTGTGTGTGCCTGTTTAAATGGCAAATATTCTTATTAGAGCAGGTGCACGATCAAAAGGGTTAGAAGGACACAAAAAGATCTTGACAAGCAATGCTATCTCCGACAGAGAGCTCAGACAAACCTTTCTTAAACAGTCTCCTCTGGAGATCCAGTCACAGGCACTACTCCAGATTTTAAAGATCCCCTGAAACAAGAATGGAAAAAAACATCTAACATCCCAATTCCATCACAAGATCCAGATTCTAGATATTTGTTTTAACAGGAAGGTGAAGAACTTATTAAAAGTAATTTGAGAAAGCGATCTTTTTAGATGCTATCTAATTCTATAAGTCTTGACTAAAGCAAGGCTTCACCAGCTTTGGATGGAAAGGAAGACGAGAAATCATACAGTTTTAAACTAAGCAAGGATGAGAAGGGAGCTGTAAAACAAGATTTTCAAAATCAGTCTGTGTATATCACTCCAAAGAAACAGTTAAGCCAAAAGAACCTGACATACATCAGATATTTCAAGACCTCTCTTCCCTCTAGTAGACCACGTACCATTCTGGAGCAAACTGGATCCTTGCTATTAAATAATGACAACACCAATGCTTGAACTGTACGGAAACATCAGGACAGGGTTTGCTTCTGAAGTGACATGGAGTGCAAAAGTCCAGTTCTTTTCCTAAACATCTTCTGAAGGAAGAGAAGCCAGGACTATTTTCACCCTTCTGGGAGCACCTGACACTGGAATAGTCTATAGAATTAAGGGACTGAGAGAGTGAAAGGTAAAGTAAGAGAGAGCAACTCTTCCTACCTGAGATAAAAAAGACATCCTTGTAGCTTTAAAAATGCATCTTTTAATTCGTCAAGTATGAATAAGACAGAGGTCGACATAGAGTCAGCCAGTTGCCCAAAGAGATAAGGGACAGAGTTATGTTCTTCCCTATCTCTTGTTTTCTGTCTGTTCTATGGAACTTTACCCTTCATCCTCTTTTTTGTATGATTAATATAAAGCCGCATGTTTCCTGCAGTAACTAAGTAGATTAGTTTCTTGTGAACAGAACAGCTGCTTTAAAAAGGCCTTCTATCACTTCTGAAATAGGAGTTAGGCACCTAAGTAACTTCCCAATCTCTGCTGAAAATTTCACCCTTAGCCTACCACATGCTTCTCTTCTCCATCTGCAGACTGGAGATAAGAGCTTTTGAATGTGGCTGCTTCTATCATCTTGGGAATAAGAGAGTTAGAGAAAAAAAGACACAGCAGCAGTGAGCACTCAGGCTGGCATAAAGGCAGCGCTGCACTGATAGAATACTTTTTTGTACACTATGGAAAGATGTTACTACTCATCAATTCAAGTACGCTGATTCTCACCAGTATAGTGTTTAACCTCCTGTGGCTTATTTGATGCACACCTTATGGAAATCTCTATAGAAAATCATACAGAATAACTACGGTACATTCCTGCTTATATAAGACTTCCTGCACACCATAATGAAAACGGAATGCATATATCTTTACGAGAATTTATTTAACAGAATAACAGGCACCTATATATTCTACAGGATCACTTCTAATATGCTCTGACCAGGAGTTGATCTCCAAGTCCAGTTCCCTGCTAAGCAGAGCTGATGTTTACTGCTTCATTTACCTTTTGGAATGCCTCTACCCAAGAAGAGGAAAACAAAACCAGCAGGCAAAAAGATAGCTAGGGTCTTCTGCTGAATCTGAAAGCGAAGTGTTTCGGTCAGGTGCTGAATGAAATCACTGAGTTAGCTATGATTTGGAATAAACTGCTATGAAGGTCTAACAATATTTAGAATGCATGAGCACTTTCTAATCAGTTGGGGTTATTTCAAGCCATACTGAAGGATTTATTTGGTCTTCTGCTCTCAAAAAACAGTGAAGACTGAACATCAAAAGGCTTAGAGGTTTGATATAAAACCCCCACTATACTCAAAATGTGAAGCAAGCTTTGTGGTCTTAAGTTGATGCACAAGTAAAGCATTTAGCTGTGAAATTTGGAAATGCACTTTGGCAACTGTTGTATAAATTTCAAATTGTATTCATTAATCCTTTATTGGTAAAACCAAAGTAATTCAAAATTTAATTTTCTTTTAAAATAAATTATGTCCATTTTTAATGTGCTTCGTGCAGCAATAAAAGATAACAATTCCATGGTGTTTAATTCCTAATGCTGAACCTACAGGATGAGAGCCCCCACTGGAATAACAAGTATTTGGCACGTATATTTCCCTCTCAATTTCACATCACCTCAGGTAGAAGTTCAGTCCCTAAGTCATCTAATTGACAAAAGACATCCTATACTTCTTCACTGTGCCAATGGGGAAACCCCACATTTATGATTGAGACTAGACTTTTTGAATACTCATCCAAAATATTTATGATCTACAGATGCATTACGACATCCTTTGTTCTGGCAGGAACAATGGCATCCTCTCAGACTTTGCCCCTTCATCTTGCCTTGGAGGAGGCAACTCTCTTGCTTACACAGCACTTTCCATATGAGTTTTAATAAGTATCACAAGGGCATCAATTGCAACTAGAATCAAGTAACTGATACTCCTTAAATTGTCTGCACATTGCTCAGCCATATCGTTTTGTCAATTGTTCTAATGATGTCATGAAACAGGAGCACTGCAGGGAAGCACTGCTGTCCCATACTAATCAATCAAATCCAGAAACTGTAAGACTCTCAGCAGTTGGAGGGCACAATCACTCCAGCCTGGAAGACAGTGGAGGCAAAGGCATAATGATTTGCTGATGTGCAGTTCTTAATGAGCAGAGCAAGCAGAAAGGCAGGGAGCCACAAAAAAATCCCACAACACTTTGAAGTTGCAGGAGCAGAGCAGCAGACTCACTAGTGGGAGTCTGTTTGTTCTCTGTTTCTAAGCAAGAAAGCAGAGCTGGTAGTTAAGATCTGGCAACTCTTTTAAGCTTAGACTTTCACGCTGAGCATACCACAAGTATTCATTGCTAGAGTCGGTGAGATCTGGAATTTTAAAACTAATACTACTGATGCAAATCACACTTGAACTGGTAATCTTAGCAAGACATACCTGCTACATTCCTTCCCCTATCACTTAACATTTTAGACTGTGCTTGTTGTAGATTTTTTATACTCCCTGAAAGTCAGTGAAGAATCATCATTTTTGCTCCCATGTTGTTTCCTGGAGACAAGTCCATGTCTATAGATTCATTAAATGACATAAGTATGGATACAGGAATAATACCTGTGAATGAGAGGAAGCAATGCTGTTCAGAAAGGGTATTCAAATCTTCTGTTACTGGAGAATAGAAATAGTCAATGCAATGACACTGCATCTGTGAAGCCCCACTATCCTTGTAGTGATGAAGTTCACACAGTTGGCAATTTTAAAAAAGCAATTACAAGAATCATTTTGAAAGTCTAGAAAACTCTAAACAGTATTAAAGACTAAATATTAATTATAACAAGTATCATTCAAATATCTTGTAGGACTCTGAGGTACTAATGAACTCTGTTAAGAGCAATAATCAGGTTTACAAATTAAACTACTGGATTATATATTAGGCAAGCTGAAGTTTTCTATATAATGAGGTTATTTTGCCTCTTGATACAATACATCTAATTTTACATGTTTATTATGGCATCTTATTAAACTGCTTTATAGAAGCAATATTTTGGAACTTCTCACTGTCCAACTTAATTGTCAAAAAAATGCCAAGTGCTTCTCTGTGACATTATTATTTTTAATTCATTTGCTTGCAAAAAAAAATAAAAAGGGAAAAAAAAAAGACAAGTGACATTTTCTGCTTCAGTTACAGTAAGAATATGTACATTTTCATGTTGAGCTTTAAAGCCTGAATTGCGTATTGTGAATAATGTGAAGGTTTTTTTTAATCTGAAATCCCAAATTCTTTAATATTATCAAGTCACAAAATAGTCATGATCACAGGTTTTCCTTTTGGTTGTGTGTCTGGCAATGCTACCCATAGAGGCTGTTCCACTATTTTGGGGAACTTTGATGTAAACTGAAATGAAAAACAAGGACTGTGCACAGCGAGATGAGGTGATTTGGAAGAAGGGAAAAGGAAGAATGATAGAGAAGGAGGAAGGAAAAAAAAAAGTAGAAATGTTCTGTGTACACATCTGCTAGGGACAATCTATGTATATCTGCCGAACAAAACAATTCAACACCGAAAAGCACAAATAAGTAGGGTTTTTTTAAGCTAGTAGTAAGCACACATAAAGTCAATTTTCAAACTTGCATTACTTGAACTAAAAGAAAACAACAACAGAAAAAACACCCAACACCACCAAACAGAAAAAAAACCCCACCCAAACCCCGTCTTCCAATTTAAAAAAAAATGTTAAAAACTAATCTCAGTGTACAATCAACTGAACAAACACAGAAATGCTCTTCCATCCTTAACCAGACTCCTGTGTTTCCATTGATTGGCTTAGCTTTCAGGCAGTATACGAAATATATACAATTTGGTTGTGACTTTAAGAAAAATACTCTATTTACAGATCTACAAACTACTAATAGAAATTTTGGCCTCTTTTTTTAGTCGTGGTTGGTGTTGCAGATGACAAAAACCTTTGCATCTCTAAGAATGCAATAAAAATTTCAACATTAACTAAATATTATAAAATCATTAGTTTGACTAACTCAGAATAAGACACATGTATCTATAATGTAGGTGAGCTGATTAGTCACTTGAAGTGTTTGTTCTTTCTTTAGTGTTTATCCCTTAGGAAAAATAAAAATTGCTTCATTTGCAATTTTCAAGTTTTCCATAAGAAACCTTGCTGCATACATAAAGCAGTTTCCAGCAATGGACACAACAGCAACTTTCAATTTTTACTTTTCATTAACTAAAGCTTAATAGGAAGTAATATTTTTTTATAAGTTTAAAATTTATGGCTAAAATGCAACATTATGGATATGAAATTTTTTTTACTACTCAGAATTTGAATACATAAAAATAAAGATAGTGGCAGATTCATTTTTCAAGTGGGCTTCAGAGTCAACTTAAAAGCAAAAGGACTAAATGAAATATGACCAAAAGGTTAACTTGTGAAGAATTATATATATTCTCATACAAATACAATTGTATACACAACTTTGCTTTATTTGAGCATCCAAACTAGAAAAAAAAAAATGGATATGATTTCCAGTGGCATGAATTCAGATAAAATCCCCATGCAAAGCAAAACGTATCTATTGACATGCAGAACTCAAGCCTTTGGTTGATTTTCTTCGTTCCCACTGGTTTTAACAGAAAGCAAATTTTCTTTTATCCCCTCATGGAATTTGACCTCGCATATAAAGTTAAATGCTACTGAAAACCAAGCTTTCAGTAGCAATATTTAATATTAAGTACAAATGGTAATTGTTATCATGCAACTACCTAAGATGGTTTACAGCCCAAGCAGCAAAATAACCGGTGCAATAATAGAATAACCTCATTTTTGCATGTTGTTATACAAACATATTTAAAAACTGCTAGGCTATGTCACAAAAAAATAGTCGGTAGATCAAAATACTCCCAGATGCCCCTGATGTTGGTGCCCTGTGGAGCAGCCAACCAGACACAGCAGCTCCAGCTGCCGGCAACATGTCATCTCCCTTTCCCCGGAGGAGAGACAGTCATGAGCATTCCGAGCACCGTGGCGAGGTGTGGGAAGCCTGGCCAAACCTGCCATCCTCAAAGTGCTTGGAGCCCATTCTTTTATAGCTCTGGGTCATTTAATTCTAATTCCCATTTTATTCACCTCCCTTAAAACACAGTTCAACAATTCTGTTACACATCATGAACATATGGAAGTATCATTCTACCCCCCACTTTTCCCAACCTTTCTGATAGAGTAAAGAAACTACTTGACATTAAGATCAATTTATATTTCAGCTCTGACTCATTAAAGCAGAGAGTGATTGTGGAGAGCTGCTGGAAACAAAATCTCATGCTTGGCATTTGTCCTGGCAAACTGTCTCTGCACTGAAGATAAGTACCAGCCATCAGACCTGATTCGGCTATATTAGCTCTGCTCCCTTCCTAGGGAGGAGTCCTCCAGCATTTGCCAGCCAGAAGATATTGATTTTCTATCTGACAAGTCTGTTACAAGCATTTTTGCATTTATAAAGCATTTTGCAAAGTTCAAAACTATGACCTCTAAAGTAAATATCTCATAGAAGCCTCAGTGAATCCAACCACTTTCTACATCCACAACTTTTCCAGTATACCCTCAAAGAAAACCTTAGAGGTTTTTAAGCATTTCTTCTTACTGTCCTTAGTCTCCACTGGCAATACAATGATGAGAGTATATTGTTCAAAAACATTCTCCCAAGTAGCAATGACAGAAATGGGTTTCAACTGACAATGAGAAAAACTGCAGAGCTCCCTGTTGTTTGTCATTTCTACTGTCAGATCCTTGAGGTTTCTTCCATACAATTTGATTTATTCATTCTATTTCTTTGTGTCATGTTTCTGCAAGCCTCATTACATAGTTATGGAAAAAATACTACAGATCAATTTTTGTTACCTGAAAAAAATAAAAGAGATTGCTTCCCATGCTAAATGGTTCAAGGTTTGTTAGGTAGTGAAATCACTATGTTAAAAAACCCTCTCTCTTACAGGAAATCCCAGGGTTTTTTTGTACCAGGCATCAGTTTGTACATTCTTTTGGCAAAATATAAATAAGCAAAAGAAGGGATACGTAAGGAAATTCTCCTTGGAAATAGAAACACATACAAGTAATTGAATTATCTGACCTATGAGTTTCTTACCTTTTTTTTTCTCCTCCTAAAATAATTGCCTTAAAAATAAAATCATTAATGGTGACTGAAGTAAGGATGATTACAATTTTCTAATCCAGAGTGGTCTTGTGTATCTGACACAAGGATGAAGTTTATTCTATAGAACTTAATTTTCTGTATCATATTTCATAGGTACATTCTTAGATTCTTGGCAGCCGTATTTTTTGTGTGAGGAAACTAATAAAACTAATTTCTTCTTTTGACTAGTTCTGAACTGCAAGCTGAGCACATAGTGCATCATACATATCTATAAACACATATGAACAAAGATCTCTTTCTATATGCGCTATGTCAGTTCATGTGCAAACACACATGAATACCTG
Source organism: Thinocorus orbignyianus (assembly GCA_013400375.1). NCBI lineage: Eukaryota > Metazoa > Chordata > Aves > Ciconiiformes > Thinocoridae > Thinocorus > Thinocorus orbignyianus. Next base: position 85,979 of record VXBW01001769.1, read on the forward strand.
CCTTAACACATGATTAAATCTAAGCCTGTTATCTAATGGCCATTCTAAAACAATTCCTACTTTGGGATTATGCATAACAAAGGGACTCAAAATCTTTCCAGGAATAAAACTAAAAACCTATCTAATTTACAAATACGCTGCTCAGCTGACCCTTAATGTGCTTTTTCTTTCATGTTATACCTGCTGGTAATTTGGAGAAGTCCCAGATTTTTTGGTGCCTACTGAGCTATGCTGCAACCTATCCTGCATTAAAAGACACAATTGACTCTTAGTTAAATGCTAGTTCTGAGTAAAACCCCAATGAAATATAACCCTACAACATAGCTCTGCCTATAAACGCACAGTTAGCGATAACAGCACACTCATAATCTATGCAGATGTTAAGCTCTTGTTTTATATGCACATATAAATAAATAGATGTGCATATGGAAAGAGTATATCTGAGGACTTTGTACATTATTCTGTTACATGTATACATACCAGTTTCATCAGAACTTAAGTTCATACTGCAACAAAGCTATTGCTGTTTTTTCTGTGCCTCTGTTTAGTGAGTACATATTTTATTAAAACGATGATTTTTTTACAGTCTGGGGATATGACCTTGGTTGTGTTTAATTACTAAGTTCTGGCAAGTTAAGAAAAGCTTTTTGTTTCAAAACGCCATATGAAATCTCCTTAGCTACAAGGAGAAAATATTCTATACTTCTACATTATAAAAATAACTCCACATTTTTGTTTTGTAAAGCATTAGCAAAGGTGAAGTTAGTCAGAATCATGTATGCAGTATTCCCCCCTCAACCTTTTTGAAACAGAGAGAATGAAAGACAGAGATACCCAGAAGGGCAAACCAGTAAATCGGAAATCTGTGCTAGAAATCTGTCACTAGGACTGCAGGCTTTGCTACAAACAGCACAGCAGTCAGCAGCATAGGCAGCCAAAAGAGCAAGCAAGGTCATTCAAGAAGCTGCCATCACAGACCTAAAAGCTGCTAGAAAAAACACGGGAATCATAGCAAGTACATTTAAATAACACAGAGGTCATAGTATACACTATTACAAAGCACCAGAACTGCCGCTCCATCTTAGCTTGGTTTAGCTACTGCCAAAGCAGTTCAAGACATTTATGCATTTGCTTCTTCACAGATGGAACAGAAACTGCTCATTCATCTAATGTTAAAATGCTGAATTTTATTTTATATTAAGCTACACAGAGTCAGGAGGCCACAATCTTAGCCACCACAATAATAAAATAAAATACTTATTTTGTCATCCTTGTCATGTTAATAAAAGCAGAGCCTCCTTTAAGAGGGATGCACACAAGGAAATAATACATGCATTTGGGCTTGAGAGAAAATAAACAAGTAGATGCTCCAAAGAAAAATAGAAGAATGTGGGACATCGTGACAAAGTTCTTTCTTTGCAGTCCTGTACATATACCATAGACAGGAGTAAAGGGCACATGTATGAGAGTAATTTTTCTTCCCTGGCATTAATCCAGGAGTATCAACAGAGCTGGAAACTCTCCCGGTCACAAGGGATGAAGGTAAACAATTCAGCAGATGTGCTTTCCAAAGAACTGTATATTTTCTGCTTTGCTGAGGGAATTTTAATCTTAAAATCACACAGAATTGCATCAGCAAAGACCTCCTGCTGCTTATTGTTGTAGAGAAAATATGGAAGAGAGAGAATTAACCCCTAGCCATTATTTACAAAAGGTTTGCAAAAGTTCAGTCTCAAAAGCCGTGTGACAAAACAGCACAGCAGGTAAAAGCTATAGGGCTTCTTTACGTCACATATGGTCAGGTGAGTACTAAATTGGGACTTACCATTATATTTATGTAGCTACACTAAGGGGAAGCTTATTTATGCTTTACACCCACTATATCTGACTTTACTTTTACATGATATGTTAAAAGTTGCAATGAAGTTGGGTAAACGCAATCCTATTAGCACTTTCAAAAACAGGGGTATAATGTTGAATGCTGCTTTTGTCTTAGGAGAGGAAGCACACCAGAGATGTTTGAAATTACTGTTTAATTCAATAGTCAGGCTAAACTAGCCCAAGGAATGCAGTGGCTCTCTCTGGATTCAGTGGCTCACCTGTGTGGATATGATTACACATCTGAGACCAGAGCTGTAATAAATTTGTTAAAAATTTGGTTTTATTGGATAAAAAAGCTGATATGAAAGCTATATATAATTGATCTTACTGAGGAAAACAGCTAGTTGTGTTCATTGGTCCCTTTTAATATAGAACCTTAAATTCTCTTTCTTACTTTTATTTTTCCTGGAATTCATTCAGATACCAGGTCCTTATCCGCCTACATAGACACAGACAAATTGAACAGGTGTTGGGATCACATTATCTAAATTAAAAGATACAAAGGCTTTCCAAGCTGTAAATTGGTAAATAAGAAATGTGTCTGATTTTGAGATGAATACTACTTCTTTCCTGAACAGACAGCAACTCCAAAATTCTTTATTGTAATTTCTGGTTTTTGTAATGTTCAAATAACTCTGGAGTTGTTACCAGTGGTGAGAGACTAGTTTTCTTCTCTCAGCAATGTTTAACGGTTCTGCTTAACCCCGGTGTCATGCCTGCAGATCAGTAACCCATGACCATGTCAATAGCACAGTTATGGCACTATCCCCATGCACGTGGTTGCTCTCACCTTCGACTCCTCAGATACGGGAGGTTTGATGTTCAATGAATTTCAGGTGCGGAGTGTGTTATGCTTTTTGAGTTCCACTTCTCCCTGGTAAACTCTAAATAAAGATTTCAAACAATCTGACCAGACTGAGGAGAAAGGCAGCTTCTTTCTTTAGCAGAGGGCCAACCTATAGCAGGGAGTCCTTGAAGGACGCCAGACAGCTGTCAAGCAAAAATGAAAAATCAACTGAAAACAAGAAATATTCTTTTAAAAATTAATAGTCAGAGAACACATTCCACCAAATTGAGACAGGCAGCAAGTATTCTCACCACATTACTTTTCCCTCTATTTTAATTCTGCAATAATTGCACCTCTGTAACTTCTTAAGAGGAAGACTGCTGTACCCTGACTCAGCCCCTGCTTTTAATTTTTTTTTTCTCAAGAGGATTACTTGACAGCAAAAGGTACCACGTCTTCTTACAAAAGGTACTACACTGTCACCCAAAGGCACTGAAGTTGAAACTACAGACAAATGTAACATATATAGCAGTACATTTTAGCTCAGGTTCTTGTTTGACTTCAGTGGAGCGTCACTGATTTACAACTACTGAGCATCTGGCTTAAATTTTCAATGTTACTGAAGTAATTATTACAGCCTTAAGGACAAAACTCTTATTTTTCTAATGTTGTTTAAACCCCACAGTCTGCTTGAATGCTAGTTTTTAATTAAACTAGCTTTAATTAATCAACATTTTTTTTTTTATCTTTCTAAAAAACAAAGGCAGAGTACTTAAGAATTAGGCTTTAGGCATTAATTGTGAGGAAATAGAGTTTAAAAAAAAAAAAAACAATAGCCAGGAAAATATCCTAGTCATCATTGAACAAAGTAAATTATATTGTACATAAAACTTTGGCGGGGGGAGGGGGGGGGGCAAAATCATGAGGAGAACAGGAAAATTGAAAAAATGAGAAAAGTTGCAAAAAAAAATGATGTGTTGAAAATTATTAGCTTTTAATGCTGAGACTCATAACTATGGCCTTTTCAGGGCAATCAGTCTTTTCATAACCGTCAGTATTCAAGTACTAATTTTCTGGATTTCTTCTTAATGAAACAGGTGTGCAATAGTTCAATCACATATTACCTGAAAATCTTGCTTGTTTTCCTTTCTCAATTGTTGACAGAGTTACTGAGATGACAGCTGCTGATAAACAAGTCCCTGTAAATTCAGGCGCTAATCAAGTTTCACATAGCTAAATAATGGAAAGCTTCCATACTACAAAGCTGATCAAAAGGAGAATTTCCAAAACAGAAAACCAGACTATTTTAATTTGTATAATTTCAGTGAATAAATGTAATCACGCAGTACTTGTTTTTTATTTTAATATTGTATTCTGGTAATAACATCATATTTTCTCTATTTATCCAATATGCATTATTCCTTCAACTAATTTATCTATTTTAATTTACTGATATGAAATTACCTATTTATACTTCAATTAACTTACCTATTTTTACTTTGCTGTTTGCTGACATTAATTCAGTTTATGAGAAACATTTCAGAAAGTCTTTGTTGAAAATGGGGCATTATTGATTTAGTTTAGAGATGCAAAAAAAAAAAAATCAGACAGGAAGAAACTGAATTGAAAGGGACATAGGTTCTTCTCCACTTTTTCCCTCCTGCATTCAGAACACGGAAAAAAAAATTTAAAAAAGATTACTTTTCATTCATAGCATTTTCTTTTAAAAAATTATAAAACGATTGTATGTCATCTTTAAATATTCTTTTTCCTTTGCATTTCATGTATACTTCAAAATGCTTTCCATCTGACAAGTATTTCAGATGAGTTACTTTAGTTAGTGAATTGTGATTTTGCAATTTGCATTACCTGTTTCAAACACTCACAAACATCTATCTGCACAGGAGAAACAGTAACTGGAATTACAGGACCAAGGATTAAAATTTCAGAATCGCAGAATCACCTAGGCTTGAAGAGACCTTTAAGATCACTGAGTCTAACTATTAGCCTAACACTACCAAATCTACCACTAAACCATGTCTTCAAGTACCACATCTACACATCTTTCAAATACCTCCAGTGATGGAAACTCAACCACTTCCCCGGGCAGCCTCTTCCTATGTTTGATAACCCTTCCTGTGAAGAAATTTTTCCAAAAATCCAATCTAAGCCTCCCCTGGTGCAACTTGAGGCCATTTCCTCTTGTCCTATTGCTTGTTACTTTGGTGAAGAGACCAACCCCCACCTTGCTACAACTTCCTTTTAAGCAGTTGTAGAAAATGACAAAGTCTCCCCTCAAATTCCTTTTCTTCATGCTAAACAACTCCAGCTCCCTAAGCTGCTCCTCATAAAACTTGCTTCTCAACAATTTTGTTGCTCTTCTCTGAACAGGCCTCAGTATATAATGACTTTTTGTAGTGAGGGGCTCAGTATTTGTGGTGCAGCCTCACCTGTGCTGAGCTGTCACACAGTTCAGGTACAAGGCAGCTGTCCTTGTTGTTATATAGTTTAGCTACATATTTGGATATTGACATACCAAGTTTTCTGGGCAAAGCAAATGGTTTAACAAATCTGGAGCTGCAATTTCTTTGACAGAGTACCTACAAGTTCATGCTATTTTTATAAGAATTTGCAGTTGAGCTTAAATTAGGGATACCTTCTTGAATGGCACTATTAAATCATGATACAATTTGAAGGCTACCGTGTCTTATCTTTTAGCTGAAAATATTTTATCGTATACTTCATTATTTGAGAAGAAAATTTAAAACTTTCTACTTTTTCTGTCTCTGAAAAAGTGATCTCCTTTTCTTCCTTACACTTCTGTCCTGGTTTCCGGTAGGGACGGGGTTAATTCTCCCCTGCCTCTGTCAGGGCACAGCTCATGTGCACCAGGCCCAGGGGCAGCAGGTAGTTGGCTGGGGAAGGGAGGGACAAGGAAAGGAAAATGGGGGGGTGGTGGCGGTGCCGGGATATATATGGGAGCGGCCAGGCCGGGGGCGCGTGAGGTCGGCGGCGGTCGGGGCAGTGTGGGCTGCAGTCTGTATCGCACTCAAGTTTGTATCCCCCCGTCTGTGTTATTGTTTCCCTGTAATACCTGTTGTTCTGTTAAACAGTTTTCTTTTGTCCCAATCCACAAGTCTGCCTTTTTTTCCCTTCCCATCCTCTCCTCACCGGACTGCCACGTGGCTCTTTGATGCTGCCGAGGCCAAACCACGACAACATCCTACTCTTATGCTAATGATTAAAAAGTCAAATATTCTACTGAAGACAATTGATTTGGGTCTTTAGCATTTAATGCAATTGTTTTTTTTCTTGAGATGCGTTATAAAATTCTGAAAGATTTTATTGCACCCATTTCATTACAGACAGGACAAATTTTGAAGGCCAGTTTTAACACTAAGCCAAAACTAAACATACGCTAACTGGCAGAAATAACACGTTAGTTTCATAAGAAAGCTTTGCTTGGGTATTACTTCTCCTTATTAGTAGATATGTTTACTGGTATGATCTAAAAGATGCTAATATGATCGTACACTTTACTGTTTACTAGAAATATGATTAAGCCTAATAACAAAGTCATAATGGGATATAGTGTAAGATGCTTATCTAGGGCTTGACATTTTCCTCAGTGAAGACAGCCATGATATCAACTGTGTGTGATAGGTAGGCCAGCACCGAAAGGATGGTGGTTGATAGGTAGAAGTGTAGCAGTCTTCAACCTAGTAATCCCGAGGGAACGGGTTGTACAACTACACAAAAGCATGATCTGCTGCTTTTAGGAGCCCAAAAGTATCACCCCAAAGAGATAGCAACAGAGTCCTGTGGAAAACGAACATAAAGTTTTTCCATTCATTCAGTTTTCAGAAAGTATCCAATTGATGGCCTTTTAGGGTTAAATGTCTTCACTTGTCCTTATATATTAATTTTTAAATAATGGAATTAACCGCAACCACAGTTTAACCACTCTTGGAAGCAAGGAGGTTCAGAAGCACAGGAAGGTCAAGTCCAGTGATAAGAGATTACTGGGTTGTATGATAAAGCTGAAGGTTTCTATTCAGACTTAGAAGAAAGTGACATTACTCCAGAATGTGTCAGAAAATGAGCAAAGAATAAGAATATAAAATCAATATGTACATGCTATCAGAGAGAACTAAGTGTTAGATCCAGGCAGATTCATGATGCAGAACTGAGGTCTTCTCCTGCCAAAAGCTCTTGTGCAGATCTTGCTCCACAGTACATGAAAGGGCAAAGATAACCGTAATTTCTTTGATGTAGCACAAAAACATGCCCATTTCTACATTTTATATTAGAAATGCATTCTCTTTTTCCCATGGAGTCACTAGCAGAGCCATTATCTCCCTTCAAAGATAAAAATGTAGCAAGTAAAAGTACACTAAGTAGCAGTTCACCAGTCAGGGACTAAAGTAGAAGAAAACAAAACCAATGCTTTTAGAGGTTAGATAGTTTAAGAGACACACAGTACGAAGAACACGCTTAAAAACATAGAAATTCACTTTTCAAAACTATCTTCTGTGTGCTAGAGAAACTGGGTTTCAAGAATTTCAACCCCTTAAAGAGCCAAATACTATAACTTATTAAAATTGTTGGACTTTTTCTTCTTAACACAGTATTAATCATAATTCAAATTAATCTATGCATTTTTTTCCAATATCAGCTTCTTCGGTTGGCTTAGAGTTAAAGCTTAGTTTTCAAATTAACTATCAAGGTCTGTTGCTTCATAACAGAGATGAATAAATGAGAAAATTATATCTCTATGGCCACTTTTAAATTGAAAATACATATATTTTTCAGCTTAGCTTTGACCATTTTAATTTTTACATATGTAGAGATATAGCTGGGATAAGAAACATGGTGAGAAGGTGCTAAAATGTTGCAAAAGTTCTTAGCTGAAACAGGAATCTGACCTATCACTTTTTCATTTGTTTGTGCATATCCCACAGAATGATATAATAGAAATAAACTCAGATAATAAGTAGATTTTGGATGCTCGCTTGAAAGGTACTGGTTAACCTTCTGCAACACAGCATGCTAACAATCCTTATCCAATAGTAGAGCACTAATTGGGAAAGCGATTTGGCTACCGTATTTTTCACATACATAACTTGCACATTACTTGTTCAAAACCTGTGATTCAGTGGCAAGTCATGTGAACCAAAATGTGATGTGGAAGGAAAACTGACTTGAGCCCTCTCTGCCAGGGACTGTCAGCCCTCTCCCTACCAGAATACTCAGCCACAGCCTCAGACTTCCGTCCACCACCACAGATTTTAAGAAAGTACATGATGTTATCTGGAGATGTAATCTTAAATTTCAGGAGTGAAATTTCAGGCGTTTCAAGTTGTTTACAAGACTTTGCTGCAAATAAAAATAGCAACCTTGAAGTATTATACCAACATCACAGGATTTTTATTTTCATAGATTTTAAAATTGTATTGCTTCAATCAGGAACACCTTCACATTTAATCGAGTTCATACACTAGATTTTCATACTATCTTACCTGAACAACACAAATAGAATAAGCCACATTTCTGTTCAACTTTTAGTCAATGTGCACTCATTTCCATACAAGTGAAGGCAGATGGGAATATTTTTGAGTGGATGCACACTGTTAATCTTGAATCAAACTAGTAGGTTGTCAAAATCATCTTCTTCATTCTGCATTTCATTTCACATTCAGAAATAAGAACTGTCCTTCAAAAAAGTGTGTCATCAATAAGAAAATGATGAAATACATCAATATACACAACCAGTATCGAGATCCCAGGATGGCAATCACGTCACCATAAAATCCCAGGCTGGACACACCAACAGACAGGAACTGGATTCCAGATCTAGATTCAGGAACACGTGGACTGGGATCAAAGGCAGACAGAGTCCTCCTCGGATACCAGCCATTGAAGAAAGAGCCTGAGCCCTTTGACCCCTCAGCTTTTATACTGAACATGATGCAGATGGGGTGGAATACACTTGTCAGTCAGTTTTGTGTCACTTGTCCTGTCTGCTCGTTCCCACATGTGTGACCCCTCTATATTCTGCTGCTTCCAACCCTCCGTAACAAAAACTTGGTTGTTATAGTAATAAGCTAAAGCAGGAGCATCTCTGCATACTATTCCTCAGTATTCATAAATATCAGACCTAATCTGCTAGAAGATGAAACACTCTGAAAAATATGCCATTAATTTCAGAGTGTGTGTTTTAGAAGAGTCTTACCTAAAAAGTAAAATTACTGAAGAGAAAATAGGTTCTGTTCTACTTGAAACCAGGACAAAGCTATAGAAGCAAGATGTTTTCTGGACCTGTACCTATGGATATTTTTCAATATTTTTAGGTTAGAGATATGTTTTAAGTGCTATGTTCATTTAGGCTTTTGTTCTACTTGCTTTGCAGGCTGCACACGCTTTAAAGGTACAGTAAATGAAGATTGGACAAAAAAGAAAGCCTATTTCCTCTTTGGAAGAGGAAGACATCAAACTGTCATTGGAATTTTTTTAAAAACAGAGTTTAACTTTCTTCTTTAGTACAATAATATACCATTAATAACTCAGTAATATAAATTAGCCATGTAACTCATGATTTACACCCTAAGACTAAGTATCATTACTCTCACTTCAAAGACTTAAGCACCAAAGACACTATGGCCAAAATTATACGTAACTTGTATGAACATAAATAGTTGTTTCAAAACTTATTTTGGTAGTTAAAGGGAAAATAAGCCAGAGGTTCCTGTATACCTCTATCACTTTTATGAACAACTGTAGATTTACTTTTAGCCATTTATGCAGTATGTACCATGAACATCAGCGATAGTGAAAGCCTACTTCATCTACTTACATGTAGTCACACTGGTAACACGACTTTGATCAAATGCAGAAGCCAGACTCTGCCCCTGGATTTTAAGCCAGAATAGCTGTCTAAGCTTTAGTACAATAACACTTTACCCATTCTGTATGGAAACCATACCAAAACTCGTCAAAAAGGGTCAAAAAGTTCAGCCACAGTTCTCAAAGGAATCTGAATATGCAAATCACTTCCTAACTGCATTAGGTTGCCTTTTGAGAATGCTTCACCACACACACATATATTTATAGTTATCTAGTTTTACAAACTTGCTTATTCTAGTGGAACATCAGGGAAAACAACAGTTTAATTTAACATCTCTGTTTATCATAGACTTAGCTGTGTTACAAGACCTTTCCCATATCAGAGCGAAACAAATAAAATGTAGGTGCCAGGTTCATTAGCATTTAATGAATAACAAATTAACTTGCCTCTGCTAGTAATCTGAACTTGTCTTACTCCTGAGTTTTTCAATTATATTATCTTCTTTCATGCAAATTAAAGGACTACACAAGCACAATTAGATGTGGCAGTTACAAACAACTGAAAAAGCACTCAACAAAATAAATTACAGAACTCTTTATTCAAACTGAGCATGTATCAATTCAGGCAACTGGCAGCTCTCTGAGGCTTTTATCTGTTGCAATCCAGACAGGAAATACGCATGAAGTTAGTATTTCTATGAAAATAATCTAAGACTTCTTCCTTTTTTCGTTCCCTCCTCTTTCCAGCTCTTTATGAAAACAGTTTCTTAATATTAACCCGATATGTTGTCTAACTCCTCTGTTTTACTCATGGATCTGCTCAGTAGAGTAGGACTCAGTAGAGTCCTCTTCTGATCTTAATTGATTCTCTTTTTATGACCTTATTTGTCCAAAGATATACTACATTTTTTAAAATTCTATTTATGTGTGCTTGAGCATATGGGGCTCCTGTTTCTTTCCCTCAGCACTCTGGTACAAGGGAGCAGAAAGGTGTATCATTGTGGAGTTTGAAAGCTACACTATAGTGGAGTTTCAAACTTAGATTTTTCCATTACAAGTATAACATAAGTGTATTTTACTCAAAATTCTTATCCTCTCTTTTGGGATCAATGAGAATACAATGGACTTACTGTTGCATAATTTTGCCTGTCATCTTTTAAAACATAACTTAATTATAATTGTCTAAAAAGAAAGCAAAGTTTGTAAAAGTAGTTTTATGGAGTGTGTCTTTATTCTCAAGAAGCCAGTTGCTGTGCTTTACATTTAACTTCCTCTACTCTAAGAAGTAAAAAAGCTTCTCAATTAACAGTAACCGTCGCATCAAAATAACAGGTTTTAAGCATTTTGATGATAAATAGTCATTTAGATTTAATAGTATACTTCAAACAAATTGAAGTAATTTAGTCAAAGTGCACTGGTATTTTTCAAACTTGCAAGGGGAGGTAAAGACTTTCAGTGTCCTACATTAAATTAGATCACTTGTGGAAGATGCTGGTTAGAACCTTCGAAAATTACAGTATCCAACAGCCTGAACCATTAAACACATAAAGGAGCTGTGTATCCAACTGATATTTCTTTTTGTCTTTTTATCTATTGCTTAGATAATTACTATGCTTACAGAGCTCGTGAAAATTTTATGGAGTAAGGTGTAATTGACAAAGTTTAGCAGCTGGCACCTACATAGACCAGAGTTTATGTAAAACCAGAGAATAGTCCAAAGCAAAAGTTCTGAAACGTATATCATGGATTTCCTCACCACCCATGGTTTTACTCCAAAAAGTTCAGCTGTTGCACCCCAGGACTTGCTAATGAAGACATAGCTTATAAAACATACCACCTAAGCAGAAAATGGGAGATCTTAAAACTTTTTAGAGAGAAAAATACGGAAGACTAACCTGAAAACTATAGTGTGGATGAAACATTTAGAAAACAAAATGATGCCCATGAATTTTCTGGCATTAAATAGCATCAGAAAATTGTTCTTTGGCAATTTTATGTTGTGTTAATATAGTATATCCCTACTTTGGGAGTAAAGATGAGAATAATTTACTTAACAGGAGCAAACCCCAAAAAAACTATCCTTTGTGAGCCACCAGTTTTGGTCTAGTAAACTTTGCCTTACAGAGGTTGCGAAGTACTTTTTATGTTGCAAAAAATATTCTCAGATATGCTGAAAATCAGTTAGGTTTTTACCATTCTGGGGGTTTTTGAGACAACTAGTGCATATTTGTATGCTCTACAAAGAAGTTGACCATACATCCAGCAAATTTTTGCAATTTTGTGAGAGCAAATTAGACTTTCACAGCTAAGTAACTTTAGGACCCAAAGTCAAGATATTTGGTATCTGGAGCCTAACTGCCCAACAGCAAGGCAATCCAGGCCCTCTCTTGAGACCTTAACATAGGCCACAGATTAAATTAAAAAACATATCCAAGAACACTACTGGCTCTTTCTTGTGCCCTAAAAATCAAGCAAGATTAATGAACTTGTTTTATAAGCCCTGGAGTAGGTTCTAGGTAGGTAAATGACAAATACTGATAGAGCAAGGAAAGCAGGTTGATTTTACACAGAATTAATCTTTAAATGAAGGGGATATGAAAATCTTCTCCTTTCTAAGCAACATTTTTCATCAGTTCTCACTGGTATAACCAGGGGTAACGAGGTCATAAACAATCTTTGACTTCTTCAGAGAAGCATTCTGGAAGCCTTTTGTCAGACGATCTCTCAGCAGTTTGCTCCACTTCTGCCTTGTACTTAAATACACATTTAGGACAGTGCTACATTTGTTATAACTTCCTAGCCAGTATGGAAAGTGATTTCACAGCAGGGAAAAAACTGTAGAATCTGCAATCGGATACAGCAGCAAATTGAGCTGTTGGGGTTTTTTTACCCTGTAATATCTCATTTCCTTTTATGCTCTAAGGTTGAACAAGAACAGATGTGAGATGTTGTGATCACTGCTTTTTCTTCAAGGAGAATAGTTTAATGGTTCTGTATCGCAGGCAACTGCTTCCCATGCTTATTTCTGTGATCAAGGTTGCAAACTACCTAAGCAAAAGAAATTCATTTTGATGTCTAGAGCCTTCTTTACAGCTTTTTGTTTTGCACTGATTAGCAAAAGCAGCAAGCTTTTATCTTGATTTTTAAACATAAATTGGATTATTGGTAGCATAGGAACCTCCATGGGCAGGCCAGTAAGCTTTGGAGCTTTTTAAAATTAAGAAAGCTTGAAAATTTTAGAAACATAAAGGATATAAAAGAATGAAAGCACATTTCAAATGAGGACAAGAACAAAAAACCCTCCAAACCCAAAAAAATAAATTAAAACAAAACCTGATGCACATGTGTGTTGGGGGTACCTTTTAATCTGTCACTGTAGGACATCTCTTGAAATAGAACACAGAGGGATGCCACAGACACAAACAGCCCTTCTTTGGCATAATTCAAATCACTTGTGCCACTTACCATGTTTTAGAGTAAGAACAATTATAGGGGGATTCACTCATACATGCTTGTCAGGAGTTACACCCATCTCCCAGCCCATCTTCAAAGACTGGATGAGACTTATGGTTCAGCCTCTGTCCCTGCAAATTTCTAGAGGCAGGAGCCAACACTTTAAAATCTGGTTGTATCAATATTAATGTTAAACACTTGTATTATGTCTCATTGTATCTTGAGAAGCACATCTGCCAAAACTCAAATCTAGACTTGCAAGCTCTGTGCAAACTGAATTTTTTTTCACTAAACTTCATCTATACAGAGGTAAATATTAACTGCATACTTACTGGCAGCCCACTGGTGGTAAATATTTGTGTCCACTCAGGGCAATAACAATAATTCCTTTCATCATAACCCAGTGCAGAAAGCACCAAATCCACAAGACTGATGCTACTTTGCAGTGAATTGAAGTAATCACAGTCAGTTAAATACAAAGTACAGGAGCAGAATACCCTTGATTTTTTGTCTTTTTCCTACCAACATTTTTTTGCTACGTATACTCAATAATGGTTTTGCTCAAGCCGAAGTCTGTTATCATGTTCTCTGCATGCAAGAACCACATCTACGTGACTGTCCATTTTATTTTTAAATGTATTTGTAATTCTCAATAATCAGGACAAAATTATGAATTGTAAAATGCTTCTAACAGCATATTTCAGTTTTCAATTTAGTTGACAATGGTGATTTAGTTTTAATTTAATACAATTTAAGTTACGTTTCACATTTCTTCTCTGTCACTAAAGTCACGCTATTTCTGCTCTGATTGCCCATCCATATTCCCTACCACATGACTATGCTTTTAGTATTTCCTTTTCTTGTGTCACATTGATTTACAGCTTACTGCAGGAAATGCTCACACTTCAACATTTTGATTAAATTATGTGGTCGATTCAGATATATTCTTCACCTAGAAATACTACTGGTTTCAGGGAAATTTGCATGTACAAGCAAAAATAGATCACATTCATAACAAACATGAAGAAAAATATTACAGCTCTTTTACTGGGCACTTACCGTATTTTCATCCAATTCTGACATAATAAACTAATGGACATACTTATTTCTAACCTCTTCATTTAGGTTCTGTTAAGTGTAATCTTGGATACTTGAATAGTTTCATGAACTGTTTTGGGGAATATCATACAAATATTTGTTTCTTGGGAAGAGTAAAGGATTACCTTATCTGTTCTACCATTTTACACAACTGTTCAGAGGAATGATATATTTCATTAAGGTTTTCAATTAATTTATGACATCTCTTGGTTCTTTCTCAGTACTTCTAAGAAAAATATCTTTGTTTATATAGATTTGACTTGGGTTTATATGTAGGCTCCAGGTGGACCTTTGTCCTTCACCACTCAGCCTGGAATTTGATGAAGCTTACTTTTCTTTTAAGATGGACTACATGTACTCATTCATCCAACAGTCAGCAAGAGAATTAAAGGCAAAAATAATTTTAAATACTAAAAATTCCCATGAAAATAAATGGAATAATTGAGATCTCAAAAGGACATTTTGGATTTGCTTACTCTGATACTTTTCTAATTAGAAATCTCTCCTTGTCATCTGCACTCTCTAGAGGTTTGAGACTTGTGGGGGCAGATTCATGCATGCAAGGGGAAGAGGAGGAAACACAGAGGTCTCTTCATCCATCTTATCCAGCCAGGACACCAAATAGTTGTGGACAGTTACCTTACTTCAGCACAACACTTCATAGAGGTTTTGGTGGTTACTATGAAGTATAATAGGAATGGAGAGGGAATGGTGAGTGTCAAGCTTCAATCAAAGTCTTTGACTTTATCAGAGAACAATTCATCTTAGTTCCAACTTAATTTCCCTCAACAATATAAGTTCCTCTATAAGGGCATATTTACCAAGATATTTTCTCCTCCAAGGGACAATATGAGTTTGGGGGATAACTGTATATATATAAGAACTCTCATATTTACACTTCTAAAGAGTCATACAGGAAAAGAATTAAAATAGTCTCATATAATAACTAATTTTTAAAAAGGTATCTTATAACTGTAATAACTATCAAATAAAGTACTATCCTCTAAAGTTATGGGCATTTTCCTATTATTGTGCATACTGAAAGCCCTGTATTCAAAAAAGAGCTCTAACAGTTTACATCCCCGCTCTGTTGGGTTTTTGTTCTGCAATTTGACTGTTCATCTAAAGTGTGAGGATGCCATTCTGAGTAGATAAAAGGTTAAATGAAAGCAAGTTAATTTTCTATAAAAGAGCTTGTGCAACAGTATATGCTGCATTTCAGTTAAATTGAATTGCTTCTCCACTTTCAGATCTAGACAGATAGTGAATGGTATTTTCTATGCAACCACAGATCAGCTGTTTGTGAATGCTACTGGCCCTTTATTGGTATCCAAACAGCTAAAGTACACAATGCCTTTAACTAATAAGATTGTTTTCCTTAACTGTTAGAAAAGATTTAGAAGTTCAGTTTGCTGTGAGTACCATTATTCTGAGCAGAATTCATCTTTAAGGTAGAAATCCCATGAACATTTATACAGCAGATCTATTTTCTCCCTTTGTTTTATTTTTCTATGAAGAGTTTCATAGGGCAAGGTTCTTTTTTTTTTTTTTCCTACAAAATTCCATTAAAACTACTTTGTACTATATTGGCAAAAGCCTCAGAAATAGACAAGAAGATTTTAATCACAAAGCCTTAAGAATTATGTTCTTTCTCAGAAAACATTTCAAAGTGGGATATCTTTTATCAAAAAAAAAAAAAAAAAAAAAAAGGAAAACATATTATGACACCCTCTT
>VXBW01001769.1:101842-125516 GCA_013400375.1 Thinocorus orbignyianus
AATTTAAAAGGGGGATTTTTTTTAAAAAAAAAAAAAAAAAAAAAAAAAAGGAAAGCCTATTATGTCACCCTCTTTCATCCATTTTATAGCTGGAGCAATCCACTCAAGGACTCAAGAAAGTATGAAGTTCAGATGGTGAAAGGTCAAACACAGGACTTCCCAGTATGATTTAGAAGTTAGAGATTTGGCTAACAAATAGCACAGCGTTCCTATAATCCAGCAGCAGTTAAATGCACCCTGCAAGTGCCTCAATTTTAAAGATGTTTATTCTATATCACAGAATCTTTGTGGTTGGANGCCCGAGGGACACCACTCGTGACCGGCCACCAACTGGATTTCACCCCATTAATCACAACTCTCTGGGCACAGCCATCCAGCCGGTTTTTTACCCAGTGAAGAGTACACTTGTTTATGCCACAATTCACCAGCTTCTCCAGGAGAATGCTTGTTTCAGAATTTATTTCCTTATTCATTCCATGTTGATGAAAGGATCTACACAAAGCAACAGCAGTAAAATGCTTCTGAAACCCACACTGGCTTTTATATACAAACAGCTGGAAAATAGGCTAAATTGAGGACTGCATATGGCACTGAAGTGACAATGGATGCTATTCAGGGAAAACAGGGAAGTAGCAGTGAATAATGCAATTAGATGAGACCTCTCATTCAATTTCTATGTGCAAATCACTAAATATGTTTCTGACAATAATAGTATAGAAAATCATATGCTGTTTCAGCAATCCATTTATATTTAATTAAACTTATAAAGTATAACCCCCGAGTTATAATTTTTGCCTTTTTGATTCAAGCTATGGTTCATTTATTTTAATGCCTTTGGGAGTTTTGCCAGTTAATAATTGAAGAGGTCATTTTGTTATGAATTGCTTTTTGCTTTTCCAACCTATTTATTTATTTAGTTTCCAGTGAAAGGAATTTTCAAATTTCTGATGGGCTACCAGTAGACACAGCCACTGCCAGCTCTGTGTTTTAGCAGACAGTGAGGCTTTGAACTTGCATCCTAAAACACTGGGAGACAATTTTCAGATCGCTGGAGTCAGGTACCTGTGCGATGATCTTTGAATTTTTTGCTAAAATCTGGTTCTGCAACTGATATGTCATAACCTACAAATATCTGCAGGAAAGTTCTTGGTAGCAAGGCTCCATCACTTTAGGAACTGTAATCAGCAAGTAAAGCCCAATGTTTATAAAATCAAGCTCTATATTCATAACATCTGTTGCCCCCTCCATCCTCCCCCTACCCCTGGATTTCTAAAACAATATCCTTAATAGAAAGATGTAATATTAGTAAAGCTTTCTTGTTTTGGTTTTGGGGTTTTTTTGCCCCTCCCCCCCNNNCCCCCCCCGGCTCCAGACAAACTAAATCAATGTTCATTAAAACAGAATATATCATTGTTGGGGGGGAGGAATATTTTTTTTCAAGGACAGGACAGGGGAAAGAGAGGAGGGAAAGAAATAGCCACTATTGTAATTGACTGTATGTCTTCTGATAGCAAACATATTGTGAGAAATCCTATAAATACAGTGATACATTCAAAACCTAGAAGATAAGATGGGCTACCTGGTTTCCCAAGTATTGAAAAGGGGATCATATCTGGAACTTTGGCAGTCAAGTCAACAGAACTTCCTATTGTGCTGCCTGTTAGTATGAAACATTAACAGTTAACAAGTAATGGTCCTTGAAAACACATTTCCTCAGCTATATCAATAAAACTGCTTTTATAGTTGTGTTCTAGAAATGCTTCTGATTATGTTAAGTGGACGTTTTTAATTTCCTTCCTTGGACATCCATGCTTCAAGATATCCAATTGTAACATACCATTAAAGAATATTGAAAAACTCATTGCAACACTTCTTGTTTGCCAATAAATGTTCCCTGTGAATAAACCGACAAAATATGGAAATTATTACAGTTGGAAGATTTGGGGATTAATGATCTTTCACTCAATTCTATTTTGTGTTATTCCAGAGTTCTGATATCTGATGACCTTTTTTCCCACAGCTTTCCGTTATATCATAGAGTGTTTTGGGTTGGAAGGGTCCTTAAAGATCATCAAGTTCCAACCCCCCTGCCATGGACAGGGACACCTCCCGCTAGACCAAGTTGCTCAAAGCCCCATCCAGCCTGGCCTTGAACACCTCCAGGGATGGGGCAGCCAAAACTTCTCTGGGCAACCTGTTCCAGTGCCTCACCACTCTCACAGCTTCTAATATCTAGTCTAAATCTTCCCTCTTCCAATTTAAAACCATTACCCCTTGTCCTTTTGCTCCACTATCTGATAAGAGTCCCTCCTCATCTTTCCTGTAGGCCCCCTTCAGATACTGGAAGGCTCCTATAAGGTGTCCCCGGAGCCTTCTCTTCTCCAGGCTGACCACCACCATGTGTCTCAGCCTGTCCTCATAGATGATCCAGCCCTCTCATCAGGGCTGAGGACTCTAAAGACAGACACAGTACTCCAGGCGGGGTCTCACCAGAGCAGAGTAGAGGAGGCAGAACCACCTCCCTGGATCTGCTGGCCACACTTCTTTTGATGCAGCCCAGGATACAGTTGGCTTTCTGCGCTGCGAGCATGCACTGTCGGTTCATGTTAAGCTTCTATAGTCTGACATCCTAGTTTATTGTCAGAAAGATTTCTTTTAACCTTACTTTTCAAAACTATTCTAGATTTTATGGACATAATGAAATGCTGTGAATGTATCATTATAGATTAATACAGTTAAATATATCATTAAAAATAACTTTCAAAATACAGGCTGCAAACCAAATTAATTTTGCTAACATTTGAATAATTAAAAATGGTTCTTCTCCTCTCATAAAAAAAATCAGAAACACTAAATATTAAAAAGAAAATCCACAAATCAAGTGCATACATGGAATGATCAGTGGTGGCTACCTGAACTTCATCTTTTCTTTAATGTCATATCTGTCAGCATATTCATTCAAAAAAAGCTTTCATTTCCCACTTTTTATCAAGCACAATGGATTTGGACTGCTTTTCAGTCTCCAACAGACACACTGAGATCTGCCAAACCTGAACTTTTGATTTAGACAAAAAATTTGCACAATTGTTACTGACATTTGAAATGCAGCCATTAATTGCATCATACAATATAAACACAAATCACAAGTAAAAGCTTAAGGAATCCAACAAGAGAGAACTGCAAGGCAGAAAAATAATTACACAGACTTGTGTATGAATATCTTATAGGAGATCAGACCTTCTAGAAAGAGATTTTCATACTCAGGAATGGGCGTATACGTAAATACCTGCATATACATTGGTACCTGCTGTGAGCAAAGCGTTGAATAAGAATCATGTCACCAGGAAAATAAGAGGCCAATAAGCAAACCAGAGCTCTGATGACCAGAACTGAGAAGATCTTGGATGCTTTACTCATATGTGCACGCACAAGCAAATAATATGTGGAGCTAATCCAAATAATACAACTAGTTTTAACTCCTTTTAACATACCTGGCTCCAGTATTTGTGTAATCACAGTATTAACTTAAATTCATCGTATACAATCTAGTGGCATATATAAACACAGTGTGATGCCAACTTGTAATGTACTTTATTGCTTAAAATGTTACAGACCAATTCAAATGCAGTTCTTACCCAACTTTGCAACCCATGACATTTTTTTTAAATCCATGACACCTTCTTTTAGAGGTGACACATTGGGATTTATCTAACATACTGTTGGAACAGTCACAGACAATTTAAATTTCTTGCAATACATTAGTTTATGCTGCTGCTATAAAGGATCCAAATTAAATTCCCCACAGGGATTTTTAACTGCCATACTAAGATGTACAAAGCATTTCTTTTTCTAACACCAGGGAGTACAGTAATATTGTTGAATTTCGTTTTGATAATGACAGATGTTACAAGATGCTACAAGATAAAATAGGAATTCTTAATGAGATTTTGGGTGATATTATCCCAATTTCATATATACTTATATACTTTCAAATTTTATAGTAATAGAACTGTTTCCTTCATTACAAGATTCTGACTTCCCTATTATTTTTGATTAATTTTCTACATTGCGTAAGATTCTCTACACAAGTTGATCTAATTCAAAGCCTTTTACTTGAAGCATTGTAAAAATCTTTAACTTCTTGCAGTAATACATAATCCTAATGCATGGAGAAGCAGATGAATCAGAAGAGAATTTATACAAATCTCTGGTTAGGTACAATTTGTTCTCACTGTCACTATTTTACCAGTGGTTATAGAAACATGGTTAAATAAAAAGAAGAGCATTCTATTTTGATACAGTAATGGATAAAACCACTTCTTCTGACTTAGAAGCAGTGCAATTTCCTTTTTCAAAAAAGTGGAACACCTACATGACAAAGTTCTTAAAAAAGCGATACTGAACTGACTAAATAAAATAATCAAATAGTTAAATAAATTCAAATTGGGATTGTATTTCACAATACAGCAATGGAGATCCAAGTACCAAGATTTTGATGTGGTGTGGTTTTTTTGGTTTGTTTGTTTTTGGGTTGTTTTTTTTTTTTTGTAGTTGAATTAGTTTAAAACCTTATCCTTTAACGTCTACTTCTCCTTGCCCATTTCCACCTCTTTTACCAAAATTAAAATACTTTAGTCCACAATTCTTTTACGAAACTGTTCATTTGATAGATTTCAAAAGTTACTGAAATCAGCAGTCTGTCTGAATGATCCCAAAACTCTTTCAAATGCATAAAGCAAATACCAGATTCCATCTGGGTTTGAATTACAATATATTCTTTGATTGCTACAGAATTTAATTTGTCAAATTCTACCCAAACTGTGACATCTATATCTTCAGAACACAGCATACTTCTAACTCCTGTCTGCCAAGAAAATAGCTCTGTCCGAGTTATCTCAGGGGCACAGATGTTACTCATCAAATGTACTAGGCTGTGCTCAAATATGAAAGTGAGAATGCTTACTCTTACATGGATATAGTTGATACACAGGAACAAGAAACTAATAGTTCTAAAGACCCTTATATGTGTTCTGAATATTGAATTCACGCCACCTCTTTTTGAGTTTATAAATCACTATATGAATAACCCTATATACTCCTCTTGCCCCATGAAAGGCTAGCAGCAAAATATTTTTAAAAACAATTGCAACTTTCTATCCATGTCCTCAAATGGTATTTTCACTACACAGTAACTAATATATCCAACACAGAGAATAGGAACAGAGATCACAAACTAATGGCAGCCATTCGAGTAGTCCTCTGGATTATTAATATGTTAGATCTATGAAAGTTGTTCAGAATGACTCATTAAGTCACTTAACTCCCTATTCCATGAGCAATGTTGGGTGTTCTAACAGAACGGAAGCTAGGAACTAGTAGATAAATAATAATTACTAAAATAGCAGATAATTTTTTGGAGCAATTATGAAGCTAGAAAGCATTACTTGAATGTCTCAGGAAGGTCTTTCAGAAATTGGTATGACAGAAAATTAGCATCAACTAGTACAAAAATAGATAAACCGATTACATAAAAACTGTATAAGATAATGTGGTAAATAAGGAACACTATCTAGTTTGTACAGGCTGTAAAATACAGCAGCCATGAATTAAAGCTACAGGTATATCACTAGCTCTGCTCAGAATTTAATAGCAATGTTTAAGCACAGAGGATTAAAGCGTAGCCTCTAGTGAATAAACCTGCTGCATGCAAACTGAGAGAATTACTATTACCAGGGAATGTTTCACTTTGCATATTATGATTTGTGCCTGCCTGTGTAGTTCCAGCATTGTCTTATCATAGTGTTTATTACATTTTAATTGATTAAATAAATAAACTTCACACAAAAAGTCAGAATATATCTTTGAACACTTGATGATATTTTCTAAATTACTTCCAGCTCCTTTATCAATTTAAATGTGAACTGGCAGAAGAGAAATTAGCCATTTTATGGTGTACTGGAATTAAATTAATGATGATTATTTTGAGATGTAGAATAAACGCATTTTAATCAGCTACTAGTAGTGCATCTATATACATGCAATTATTAAATATATAATAAAGATGCAGCAGATAGATAAAAATTTTGCAAATAGCAAAAGTCTGTATTACAGAATATATTTTCTTATAATTTTAGAAAACTTCATTAGTATAGCACCTACGTTTTTCTGTATAAAAAGATGATTACAGAAAAGAAAGAGAATATAATATTAGTGTCAGAGAATAATTTTTCGCAGTCCCATTCCTATAGCTGCTTTTCACAGGATAAGTGGAATTCATGTTACAGCTTCTTTACACAGTCCATGAAAGCCCCTTAAAATCCTTCCAAAGCCTACAACAGCATGCTAGGAGTGCTATAAAATATTTTGTAGATATCAAAACCCAGTGCTACTGTAATTACTTGAAGCCTACACAAAAATGGTCTGACATCAAAAATGCTACTATATAGACTATAAATCATGTTCTCATGTAGTAGGAAAAACTACTTCTAAAAATTTGGAAGGCTTACAGAGATTTTAATAATTAGCTGTATTGTATAATAATTTATAACTTTGGTGTATACTCTTCTAATATGCCAGCAGAAATATCTACTATTTAACAAGCCTTTAAGTCTTGCAAGTTAACATAGTCTAAATTATAGAGACCTAAGTATTTTCTAATTCCTGTTTGATCATACAAAGAGCCTAAAGACTACCAAAAGAAAGCAAGATCCCATTTGTATCTCCACCGAGAAGTTATTGTATGACTGTTCCAATTCCTGCTATCTTTACAACTTCAAGTACATTCTTCCAGTGCAAACATGTAACGAATCTGGGACACAGATGCAGAATTGGTTATCTGCATTGCATAAGTATAGATATTTAAAGCTGTGCAGGATACTTGCACTCATAGTGTTCCCTCCTGTTCCCAGAGCAACCAGTATGGCAGATCTGCTGGGGCAGGTCTCCTTCCAGATTCCCTTGCAGCTTGCCCAGGGAGGAGACTCATCCAGGCTATGCACCAAAATGCAGGCAGGACACAACCAGTTTGCTGGAAATATCTACCAACTGCTGGATGCTTGAGTTTCTGTGTACCTTGACATAGTTGGTCGTATAAATGTCCTATGCAGTGAAGTGGTGGGCCTGAAACGGTGGACCCACTGAAACTATGATCATCCAACTGAAGCACTGTGTATGCTCACTGGAGCTGTGATTCTCCAGCTAAAGCATAGTTTGATAATTTTAACTCAATGCAGCATTGAGGACGCGATGATCTTACTCTGCTAGCCTATAGACCAGAACGTAGTTTCTAGATTATTTTTGTGATTATTTTGTTTAACCTAAGAAAAATGTTATCAAGATGATTTTTAGTGATTACAGGTGCCAAAGAAGAGAGAACAAACCCCGCTCCCACTGCAGATGCCAGATCTCAACCAAACATAGCTAAACAACCATGGAAAGGAGTCAGCCACCTGTGAAGAGTATTATGTGGACCGGCACATAGCCAGAATGTATATGCATTAGCTAGATTTTAATATGCATAATCTGTAATGTACAAAAAGTCCACCTGTGCAATGGACGGGCAAATGCGTTAGGTGGAGCAATCTTCCATGTTCCCAGCGCGGAATAAACATACCTCTCCATTACTGGCAAGTTTGGAGTTTGTTCCTCATGATCCCTGGATCAGCAGCCAATGAGGAAAGACAACTTGTCCTCTCTGTATTACTCATACCGTAAACCTAAGGATAATTTAGGCTAATGCATATTTTTTCCAAACACATACTTATTTAAGAGAATTTTTGTATTTTTTTATTTATTATGTCAATATTGCCTTCATGTAACAAAAGAAATTCCAGTATTTATACTCATGGAGTTTACAATCCAATGGTGTCCAAATTCGCCTCAAAGCCTTTTATGACGGATGTTACCTTATTGGTCTCTCAGTTAAATGATCTTACCTCAGTTCTCTTAGCTACTAAGTGACAACACTATTTTTCAAAGACAAAGTTCTTCCTTAAAATAAATCCCCAAATCTATAGCATCTAGATAAATTAAAAGATGCACCTATTTTCGGTAGCGATTTATACAAGGGAAGTTTTTCTCCTGCAGAAGATCAGACTCCATAACCACAGCGGATCCCCCCCAGCCATAATATTTATGAATGAATCTCTGAATTATTACTTTATTGTCCCTGATGAGTGCTGCTTTGCATTTTAGTCTCTGTTATTTATAGCAAAATGCCTCAAGGAGCAAGTACAAACAACATATGGAGGATCTACCAACTCATGCATAATACTTCAGCTTGACTTGTGCTTCTGTGGGGATTTAAATACTAATACTGAATTACTTCATTATTGGTCTGGAACGCTCTGAAGGCATTCCCACTTTTCAAACCATATGATCTTTATTTGATAAGGAGGAAGAAAAAGAATGGAGCACAAGCTAAAATCATCTTGATTAGTCGGTTAAGGAGCTACAGAGCACTAAACACGTTTTACCAATGTATTTATGAGAACTCCAGTGCTGTCTCACCTAGTACACAGACTGTGAACTTGACAGAGTTTTTGGAGCAGGCTGCATTCCCTGTTCAGTTGTTTTGCACTGGTATGGTAGCACAAAGCAGACAATTTTTCAGGACTAGAGAAATGCTCAGAACAACAGAGTAACTACTCTTTCTCTTTCAAAAGAAAAAAAAAAAAGGCATGTGGGGAGAAAGATAATGGCACAGCTATTCCTATCCTTCTGTAATTCCTCCCATGTTACTAAACTCACTTACATGCAAAGTTATACATAAAGTTGATATCTCAAAAGTGTGAGAAACATTTTGCACTTGCATCCTGTGCATAGAAGCTGCTTTGTTTAAGAAAGAAAGATAAGGAGTGAGCAGAAAGTAGGGGAGATGCATCTAAATGAGTGTTTTGGGCCTGCACCCTCTGGGTTAACAAACACAAAGCATTGCTGCTTGGGAAGCCCTGTGGCCAGAGCAGGATTAGGTCTCTGCTTTGATGTAGACATTGAGGCAGGACACCAAGATGAATTATTGCTGGTAACTCCCAAGAAGAAACTCTGCTAAGGTTATAAACTGTTTAAGCCAGGAATCTCTTCTGTCATTCTCAATACAAAAGAATTACCTTCAGTTAAAGCCCTGAAGTATATTCTGTCAAGAAGAATATATTTTATTATACATTCCTTTAACAGCCAAACAGCATTTGCCAAAATTTTTCAAGCATCAAGGTGGTTTGAAATAAAACATGTCCTTTTCTGAAAAGCCATTTTAGAAATGTAATCATTTCCATTACTACAGTAGTTATTTAAATATCTACATGAATTCTTCATTTGTAAATATCAAGCTTCAAAATCCACGTTTCATTTACATTATTTTCTCAAATTAAAAATGGAAACAACTTTGAATAGTTTTTCCCTCTTTTTAAACAGAATAAGGATCATTTTCTTTAATATTGTGATATTTCTCCCTCTCTGTCTTCCTGTAAATAGCATGGTATGACCAATACTAGATTCTGTCTCAGTTGAAGGCTAATCTTTCCTCTAGGGTACTATAACTTCTCAGTGGCTTACTGATAAAATGGAAGGTGTACTCAGAAACTGTACAAGTGCAATGTACTTCACCTCCTGCTCTTTCCTTTACTCTGTCTCTCTCCCCGGCAAAACTTGATAGTGGCCAGCCATTCAACGTATTATTGAAATACCACCACCTTTACTGAGGTCAGCGAAGCCTTTATTCATTCTTAGCAATCATATTTTACAATTTGTCAACTATTTTACTCGCATCAAGAACTTCTATTTGTTTACTTAAGAAAAAATTTTGACAGATAAATACTGAGGTGAGTGTGCTGCTGTTTAAGTACAGGTGTGCTAACAGAAGATGTACTCGAAATTAGACAACGCCCTGATTCTGATAAAATAAATATTTGCATGTTTGTCCTTGTCTTACACAATATGTCATTGTCTGCAACGATGTTGAGTGATACAGCTCCCATATTAGCTGATATAGTTACTAATAGATTGAACAAATATAATTTGATCTCCTTAAATATGGGTATTTTTGCAATATGGTATTTTGCAAGGCTATACACTGGTTGCAAATATAGTCACTGTCACAAAATAAACTAAAAACTCTAGAGAGGCTATTTATATAAACACTACTTAATATTGTCTCTGACAACTGAAGTAGAACAAGGTAACTTTTGAATAAGATTTCAGTGTCTGAATTTTTTTTTTTTAATTTGTTATATGGCTGTAAAAACAATGAATTATTGTTTCATTATATTTTGCTCCTGGAAAACTCAATTTCCTGAAATTCTAAGTTTATTTTTATGATTAATACATTTGAATATTAAACATATACCAAAATATGTGGAGTATGAAAATGGAAGCTTTGTTTAAGAAATACAAAAATTTTCCTACATATATATATGAATAAACAACTTAGTAGTTAAATGGCAATTATTTGTTTTGCTTATCCTGTTTATTAAATTGTGGAATTCCTTGCCACAAGTTGCTTTGGATGCCAGAAATGTAAAAGAAAGAAAATCCATCAGGGGCTACTAGCATACAAAAACTAGTGCAAGAAATCCCAGATGAGAGGATGTATTAGCTAAGCTGTCATTCCGATACTTGCTCTGACATTAATTTCCCTCCCCAAGTATCAGTTATGTTCTAGCGCCAAAGAAGATATAACTTATGATTTAAGAGGCTCGTCTTGTCCAGTACCTCCGTTTCCATGGTCTTAATACTAATTGGCTAAAAAAGCCCCACCAAAACAACAAAACAAAACAAACAAAGTATCAAATCAAAACAAAAACCCCTACACAAGGAGATGTGAACTAAAGGAGGCGGCTTCTGATTCAAACACAAAGTAGCAAATGAAACGCTCAGTATTCATAAGATTTCCTCCATGTGGAAAAAGGCTTTGATAAAAAACTATGGTTAAAAATATGCTGTAGTGATAAAGATCATCCTATATTTTAGATACTAATTTTTCCGTGCAGATTATTTAATTGAAGAGGGAATGTATGTCAAAATTATTAAAAATTGCAGAACTCACCTTGAACTATATATATATATTTTACACTTAATAACTGCATTTGTCTGCATTAAACTTGAATCTCAGCAGCAAGACAGTGTGCTTTGACAAGAGTAGTTACAAATACATGCTTAAATATCTACATTTCTTTACAAATTACTTTTTCTTCAATGTTACTCTGATTTAAATCTCTCTATTGTCTTCCATAATAACTTATTTGTAATTTCAGAAAGTGTTTACCAAAAGTAGTGTTTATTTTTTATTACATAAAATTCGTTGTTGTAAAAACATATCTCCAGTAAATTCTCTAATGAGAATGTAATTTTTTTAAATGAAAACTATAAGAATAGAGCACTGAATTTTCAAAACACATAAATGATCCAACTCATTGTTATGGTTTCAGTTGCTGTAGTTAACTTCACACTAATGTTTTTGGCTGTTGTTAAGCGGTCAAGGCCTTTTCTGCTTCTCACCCCATCCCACCAGCAAGTAGGCCAGGGGTGCACAAGAAGCTGTGAGGAGACATTGGTAGGACAGCTGACCTCAACTGGCCAAAGGGATGTTCTATACCATATATGACGTCAGGCTCAGCATACACAACTGGGGGAAGGAGGATGGAAATGCTCTATGACATTGCTTTTGTTTTCCTGAGTAATGGTTACACGTGATGGAGCCCTGCTTTCCTGGATACAGTGGAACACCTAACTGCTGATGGGAAGTGACGAATGAATTCTTTGTTCTGCTTTCCTTTTTGTTTTACCTGTTAAACTGTCTTTATCTCAACCAACAAGTTTTTTCTCACTTTTCTGACTCTTCCTATTCTCTCTCCAGTCCCACCAGGGGGAACGAGCAAGTAACTGCATGGTCTTTGTTGCCAACAGAGGTTAAAACATGACACTTCTAATAGTGTTTAATTGTGTTCTTCATTTATAGACAAGATTAAGCTCACAAAGGGGAACTGCATCTTGGTTTTAGTATTTAATCCTCACGCCATTTTTTGAAATGCAACCATAGTTGGGAAGAGTAAAAAAGCTTTGTATAGTTCTACCCTCAGAGAGTGATTCAATTGTTCAAAGATGATAAATTTATCTTCTGTGAGATTCTTATACTAATATTACAAAATGAATAAGAGTTTAAACACCAGAAGGAATACAGCGTATCATATCTAGCTGTTAATAACACACTAGCTTTGAGAACTATTTTGTCTAACACTTCAGAAAGTTTTTGCTGATAGTAATTGTAATATCTGTCCTCTATTATCATTCAAGACACAACAAAACCAGGTTCCATTGGGGGGAAAACAGAATCCCAGAGGGGAAAAAAAATTGCTTATGGGAGTTAACTGAAACATATATAAATATATATTTAAGATGCACTATTCAGAAAGCTTTCCTGATAAATACAGGAAGCTGGAGATCATATTTTAAAGCAAATATTTTCTAGAAACTTAATTAAAATAATAGAATTAAGCATCAGCTCAGGAATTAGAAGGATATTGGCCAAATGACATTGATGACATTTTATGTAAAGATTTTATTTCGCACTCATAATTTAGAACAAATATACAAGATTATAGATCTGAGGTGGGGAGGAAAATTTTTTTGCAGCACTGTCATCCTCTCCCCTATTTCAAACCCTCCCCACACTGAAAAAGAAGACACAAGACAGTAACATGATCCTACTTCAAAGAGTTGTCTTAGAGAAAAATTAATATGATTGCTGCAACTTGAATAAATTAATGCATTGCTTAGACTTTTGTAGCTCTTAGTTCTTTAATTAAAAAAAAATAATTACTTCTTGATTTATCAAAACAAAAATGCCAATTTTTTCCTGTCTTTCTGCCAGAAATATTTTGTCTACCTACTTTGCAACATAACTTTCAATGCTAGTTCATGGACACAGCACTCAAAGGTGAGCAAACTTCATAGTGATTTTCAGTGCCATTCGATCTTCTAAATGTTGCCCTAAATTGCAGGAGCAATCACATGTTTACCACTTGTGGAAGGAGGAGGGGGAAAGAAAATCTGAGAAGAACTAAAGAGAGGACTTTATATACCGAATCTCCCTTTTTTTTTTTTTTTCTTAATAATATATGAGGACTTAATTAATTTGGAAAATCAACCACATTTTTGAGTTCTTTCAACCCATGTTCCTGAAGCTATCACCTCTGGCTCCAAATCACAGTCAAATTCTGTTCACAGCTACTCCCTATTTGCACTTACATAAATCTGTTGACTCGAGTGGAAGCATTTAAGAATAATTTTTCTGTAGCTCAGCCTAGCAATCTCAGTCAATTGTGCTTGTTTCAACAGGAAGTTGCACTATGGAAGCTATAAATTAAGTGATCCGAGTGGTGTGAAAGACAAACTGAAAATGGAAGTACTTTTTCAAAGTTGCACCATGAAACACTCATTTAACAAGAGGAAGAGTTTTTCCATGTTTTCCCAATTAAAGAGAGGAACAGCACAGAACTGACGTCTAAATTGTAAATCCGTTGAAATTGAACAAGATCCTGGTTTTGAAGAAGAGAAAATGCTCTGGAAACTCTCCTGAGGTCTCTTCTGACCCTACATACATGATGCTCTAAGTTTCATGCCAAGAGATTCCTTTTGGAGCATGTAAAGACAAAAGGAAGGGTTAGGAGTCAGAGTCATGACTCTGTAAGTTGTTGAGGGATGGAAAGTTTGGAGGTGATAAAAAGGTAAAATAATTAGTTTACATAGTTCAATGCCCAAATAACATGTCAGATGAAAAGAGCTTTCAAACCCCTCTTTCCTCATCGACTTTGATCCCTTTATACTTTAGCAGTTCATAGAGAGACTTACAATGAGAACGATACACCTATTGACAGCTGAGATTTGAATTATTAAGGTGAACTGAAATGAAATGCCCTTGTTTCCTGCACCAGTGAACATCCCAAATGTGGCATCTCTTTTATTAGTGATGAAACTACTATTTCATTCTCTCCATTCCACAGTTTTCTGAATGTTGAAGATAGCAATTTCAATAGCAGCCAAGGACATCGAATACATTGTATTTCAGAGACAAAACTTCTGTTGTGATTCTTCATTGGTAGTTCTGCCCCAGAAAATTAGAATGCCACAACCCATACTAGAACTAATAAAATGCCTATGACAATACTGATGTATGCTGCTGTATATTTATTAATCTCATCTGCAACAGCAGAATATAAGATGACATAGGATAAAATAAAAAGTTTCAGGACATTTATTAATCTAACTAACAAAATCAATTAGAAATTAGTAAACTAACAGTGTAGTAAATATGATTCTAATCATATTGTCTCCCATGAAAAAATAAATAAATCAGTTATAAGAAGATATTTGCTTTGCTTCGAAATCACCACAAAATTTCCCATTTTATCTGTACCTTAAATTTACGATGAAGTCTTGGTATGAATCTGTTCAGTTGCATCAACAGAACTTCCAATTTTTGTCTTCACTAACAGGTGGGTTTTGTATATCTATACTGCCCTGCAAAAAACCCCAAACATACGTTTATTCACTTTATCCTGCCAAAGTCGGAGGTATTAGAACAGATCAACAAGACAATTTTTAAGGGGTTACCTAACATGGAGAAAAAATGAACAAACAAACAAACAAACAAACAAGCCATAATTATATAATTAGAAGAAAAAACATATTTGGAAACTCTGTAAGGCAGTGATGAGGACAGAAAACTATCTGCTCTATTGTATAGTTTGGCATCCTGTAGAACACTGTAATTGTAAGTGTATTATCAGGCTATACTTAGAATATTTTTCTGCATCATTCTAGTCTGTAAAACTGATTTTGATTTTATCTGTTCAAAATAACTGCTGTATATTCTTCTGATTATATATGCAAAACACATATCTTCAATAATTATTGATTGTAGAGAAGGAAAATGGCAAGAACAAATGCAAGAATTCCAAATATACCGCTTTAGTGCTTAGTAGCATCCAAATATATTTTTAAATGATAATTCCAAGTACAGCATTTTATATGCTCAATATTCATGCATTTTGTACTATTCTGTATTACACAAAACTCCACTTTTTTGGAGCCTATGTCCAAGCAATAAATGACACAGTCCTGTCTGAAACAAATTTACTGTCCATATTTGACTTTATCACTATTTAGTCCAGCGGCCCCAGAATTTATTGTAACATACCAGACCTCTAAGCAACTTTAAAGAGAGACTATTTTCTAAAATCAGCAAGTCAGAGACATATTTTTGCTTTTACCCTTTATAGTACTCTTTTACCAACATTTTCTGTGTTCCTCCAAGAAGAATTAAAAAAAAAGACAAAAACAAACAAACAAAAAAAACCAAACAAACAAACAAAAAAACCCCACCAAAAACAAAACCAAAGAAAACCCAAAGCTATCAAAAGTTAGGAGAAAGGATTCAGTGTTGTATTAGTGGCAGCTTTACCATAAATAAATATTTATTTAATTTAAAATTATTTTTCTTGGAAACACATATAATTTTACAAACTGTGAAAAAGTTGCTGATTTTCCTTAGTGATTTGGAATTAGCTTTTGTATCTTTTCCCTTGGGAATTCCAAAATCTCACATTCATAAAAATAAGAATGGGTATAAGACATTTAGAAAAGTATGATGTGCTTGTTATTTAAAAAATATATTCCCCACTTTTGCTTTTTTTAACTTATAAATACCATCTCTTATCAAAAAGTAAATATAGAACAAAGATGGCCAAGTGCAGAAACATTAAGCAGAATCAATTTTCAGCAAGTTAACAATTTCATTCTTAATATTTCAACTCAACATCAGTTAAATGAAACATTAAAACTAGCCAAATACTGCAATCGAAGGAAATACCTTTTTACAATGTTATCATTTCTGTCCTTCATGAAAAGTACTTGATCCTCTGAGTCCCAAAGGGGATTTCTAACTGACATGGCTTTGAGGAGCAATCAGGTATCGCTCTTTAAAAGGAAGTTTTAGCATAATCAAAAGCAGGGCAGACTGCCAGTTCTCCTAGCAATCCCAAATGGACAATGTTCCATTAAGCACTCCTCCCTCAGCTCAAATTCATATTGAACTTAAATAGAAGATTTGGTTGTGCAACTTCGAGGACTGCATCTTGTTTGAAAATGGCAAGCAGTCACTCACTCCAGTGAGACTGGATCAAAGAGAAAAGGATAAAAAACACAGCCAATTACACCATTACTTTTTCTAAGCTGTTCAATAATTCAGCAGCTTGGTATGTGTGACATTTTCAAAAACCTCTGTTTCAAAGCATGTGTAAGAATTGTAAGCATTCATCCCCATTTAGTCCACATCTTGTGAGCCATTGAAGCAGTTGCTGCTGAAAACACAACCAACCACTTCAGACAAAATAAAGCAAGTTTTTACTGGCAAGGAATTTATGCATAATGACTTGTAGATATTTTCTTTTACTGGTAATACATTTTGATTTTATTATAAGTATCCCAAATTCATCCAAGTAGAAATTAAGACAGACCATGTGTTTGTCCTTTCAGATTTAGTCAAACCCAAGCACTCTAGACTTTATCTGCAATTGCTAAAATGCAGA
Source organism: Thinocorus orbignyianus (assembly GCA_013400375.1). Classification (NCBI taxonomy): domain Eukaryota; kingdom Metazoa; phylum Chordata; class Aves; order Ciconiiformes; family Thinocoridae; genus Thinocorus; species Thinocorus orbignyianus. The sequence continues at coordinate 118,426 of VXBW01001769.1, forward strand.
AAGGAAGCTCTATTTTCCATGCAGCCAGTAGCTCCAATATCACAGTCGTTTTTTCCAAGAGCTCAGTTTCCCTAATGCTGCTTGAAAATGTAGTTCACACATCAAAAGTATTTTCCATGTTTTGTATAATATTAACAATTTTTTCTCTTGGGACTATTGGGTTTTGATGTAAGAGATGGCCTTGACCAACTGTTACCTGGAAATTCCACCAGCATCATCATAAGAAGCAATAAAAGGATGAACTTCAGCACTTGCCTGTAATAAAGAAAAAAAACTAAGAAAAGACAGCCCAAATATAATTATAAAGAAAGAAAAGGGATTGTTAACAAAAAGGAGTTAGAAAGCCTCATCGACTCCATTTGTATTTTCCAGGTCCTTGTAATCGCCCTACTGCTTTGACATCCATTCAACAAACTGGTTTCAAAACCCTCCTTGATTGATTTTTCCATTTAGAACAACAGCACATAAGACCATGACCTGAGTAGGCAGATAACTTTTCAAACTATCTGTTTTGCACCTAACTCTCAGTAACTGTTCTTGCAACTCTTTAATTTTTGAAAAGAAGTATTTAATCTGAAACATTTCTTCCTTCTAAATTCTTGCAAGAACTTTAGGTGAAAGTGGGACTACTACCTTTCATCATTATATTCAACAAGAGTTCTAGTTGTATAAGAAACATTTTACGTCCTTTGACTTTCTCATAAAATAGCATTTATGGAGCTTAGCACACAGTACAGTTGCTTTTTCCATTCACGTTCTTATATCGCCTAAATAATGTAAAGTTTCTAAATACTTTACATACTGAAAAGATACAACAAAATTTTGCTGTACCTAGAAAAGAGAAAAAAAAAAGTTCATTTATTTACCATAAAATTCAGTTCATGCCTGTCTTTTCTTAACTGCTTCTTGCAATGCCTTATTGCAATTCAGCTATCACACAGAATCTTCTGTTTCAAGACAAGGGAACTGTTATTTTTAATTATAATAGTTGTTTGCCTCCATCTTTTTGGACAGTGTCATGCAGGACTGATAAAGCTCTTCCACATCCTAAAATACTGCCTTAAAACAGGATATAGCAGTTTAAGGAAAACTGACTGGAAAGAGAAGCTTAGTTTAGCAAAAGCCTGAAGAAATTTTCTGCTCCATTATGACTGTTTCTCACTTTATGATTCATTATTGGTGCTTATTTCTAGTCAATTTGCATAGTGAAAACCAAATAAGTTTGAAGGGGGGTGGGGGCAGCAGCACAGTGTGAATACAACCAATCTTACTGCCAACATCAACATATATCCCTGGTACGTGAATGAAGATTTTGTTTTGGTCCTTGAGGATGAAGCGGATGAAAGACCTCTGTGCATTGTTTTAGTGGATGATGACTCTTATATGCTTGGGTTTGACATTTACTTTGAACGTTAGACTGAGAATGTGACCTGCTTCGTGAATTGACTGTGGTCATCCTTCAGAGTCCTTGCTACCAGAGCACCAAAATCTCTGTGCTAAGTTGGATATCTTACCATTTTCTCATTGCTAAGAGTCTACTATAAAACTGAAGAAATACTTACATTTTCAAGCCTTTAAATTTTCAAACTACGCTAGCCAGCTTATTGTCCTTAGATCATCATAGTTACAACAACATCACTAGATAAAATATATGTGACATTTGGCTTTGCTTTCTGTTGGATGACTGCTGCTAGAATTATGCATTCAAATAAATTTGTTTTATTTGAGGCATTTTTCCAGCATTTGAGGTCTGAAGAGAAAATGAATGCAATATTATCCCTCCTATGGAAAGACAATTCATTGGCAAACACAAAGCTCTGTAAAATTAACAGAAAATTTAATACACATACCAATTTGACACTCTTCTTCACCTAAAACACATAATAGCACAGTAAGCATTCTGTCTCTCCTCACTGAAATACTACTGAGCTAGGCCCATTTAATTGGAGCAGGAAGGAGCTTTTTTTTCCCCTGAAAAATCTTCAGCTTCAGTGCACACATTAATCCGCCTTCGTTCCAATTTTCTGACAGCAAGACTCATTGGATTTATTTCACTGAATTACAGTAATGCACTAGTGAATTATACTAGCATTTTGAACTTACCATATTTTCTAATCAGATTATAGCACAATGATAATTTTCTAATCAGATATAGCACAATGAAAGCCCAACTCCTCATTTATCAGCATCTTATTCGGGGGAACTCTGAAAACAAGAAGGTATCTTAAGATCTGAAGAAAAATTAAAACAATTACATTTACAGAGAAAATAAATTCCTGTCATATCTTTGACAGGAATAAGATAATAGTTCTGTTTCAGAACTCTATCCAATAGAACTTACAAAAATTTGGGATATTCTGAAACCTTCAAAGGTTAGTTGGCTTCATATTCTTAGAACGGGAAGAATTATCAAGAATGCCTGTGTTTAAAATCTGCTCCACCTTGTAAAGGAGAAAAACAAGAAAGAAAACCTTGCCACAGGGGGGCATAACGTCTAAACACTTGAACATACTATGACAAGGATTGCACAGGCTGCTATAGTCTGCTACCAAGCAGTAGAAATTTCACAAACTACAACAGAAGTCATTATAGGTTGGGAGGCAGGAAACAGAAGAGAACTCTAAATTACATCCCAGAGTAATAAAATCGATCACTTCTCATCCTGTCTTTTCTATTATTGTTGCCACAATTACTATCACATTTTCTACTGTTCCTTAAAAAAAACAATAGGTTTACACTTCAGTTCACTTCAGGTTCTTTCTCTGCTCCAGGAAGATATATTTTTTGAAACCTTATTGAAAGTTTCACCACTCTGATTACTAATAAAAACACATGGGAAAATACACACACAGTAGAAATACGCCAAACTCCAACCAAACACAAGTGAAATATTTTTAACACACTCAGAAGAGATGGGCTGAGACTGGGTATATATTATTTTTATTTCACTTTTCCAGTGCCAGGTTGCTGCTGCTGTCACTAAGATCTCACCTCCTTCTTCATTCCCTCTCAAGTACTTCAATGAAAGCTACAGCCATACAGAGTGACAACAGAATTAACATTACCCAGAAAAAGACTCTGATTGTTCTCCAACTGCTCTGCTCTAATCAAGAGGCAAATCAAATGTAATTGAGTATTCCAGTTTGTATTTGAACTTAGGGAAAGTTTGTCACAGCATCAGGAGTTTCTAGAAAAACTTGTATCTATACTGACACATTCAAGGATTTCAATCTTACAATACAAGGTTAAACTCATGAATCAAAAACTTACGCTAATGAAAAAACAGAGTCCAGAATTCATGCTCCAAATAACTTCAACATTTCATACTATGCTGAATTTAGTACACTTTGCAAGACTACTTGCTTCACTGAATCAAGCAAACCAGATTCTCTACCACACAAGCACAACAAGGAGATCAAGGAAAACTTGTTTGATTTACAACTTTTTTCATAAAACTTTTAGAAAACAACCATGGAAAATATTCTGTCATGTAGGAATCAGTTCATAAGAGTGAAGAAAGAAACATGGCTTTGCACAAAGTAGAATCAATACTACTCTTACTTAAAAATGAGAAGTCCATAATAAATTAATAACCAAAAGTATTTAAGAGCATTCATTTACAAACAATATTTTTATGACATATAGCTGTACAACAGCTGCAAATACTCAAAGTAAGCCACAACAAAGAAAGTAACAACTTTTAAAAGTAATTCAAAGTTCTTATGGTCTAAAAATGTAGCCTGTCTAAACAGAATATTTTAATATTGAAATGGAAAATGTCCATTTATATTTCAATATCCACAGCTGTCAGATCTATCAGAAACGCACCTTTCATCCCATGAGGATGAATTTGAGCACTTCCCAGTTTGGACCCAGACCAAAAATTAACCAAAAATAAAGGTGTGAATTCAGAGCATGGAGTTGCAAGTGGATTGACTTGACTGCAGTAAAGCAGAACACAGAACTATGTGCAACAATCATGGTATAACAGGTAACAAACACTTCCAAGCAATGACAAGGGCTGCAAGAAATGCACTAATGCACTCATCAGGTTTATTGAGTGGACTTGAGCACTTGACAGCTCTAGAGAAGTTTCACATGAGAATATTTGGAATAGATAGTGGTTTTTATCAGTAGAAAAGGACCTTCAGGCTCCCTGCATAGGATTCATCTTTTCTATTGTGTAAAGATTTGCAGCTCAGCTAATTTTGTCAGATGTCTTTGAGTTGGTGGAGAGAATTATGAGTCAGCATAGCTGTCTAAAGCTAAGAGCAATAAAATCTATTCTTTCAGTTTCTGTGTTTCATCCTACGCAGAGGTAGATGAAACACATTTCAAAACAAACATCCTTTCTGTCTTTACTAGTAGAGATTTTGAAAAACTGTCATAGGAGCAGGTGGAAGCTTTCACCATAGCAAGCTGAAAAATCAAACCCACCATCTTCCCAAGTCCTTATCTATAACAGCGTTCTGAGGGGATTCTTAAAAATATGCATTTTGGGATCAGTTCTAGACCTGGAGGAAGCAGTCTGACTTCTCTTTCCAGTGAAATCTCTAAGCAATTGTTCTTTTATTAAATGAAAGCAGAAATAAGTTTCACTGACAAGAGGAAGCGTAACAATTTACTTATTGTCTGCTTTTAAGAAACTCGTGAAGTATAACAAGAAACTAAATCGTTTTTTCTAGTCTTTGTATTTAAATACCATTTAATAGTTATTTAGCTCACCGGATGTTAAATATTGGAAAATAAAATGTTTTGGTTTTCACACAGCAATTTATACTGATGACTGGTCTTCAATGTGACATTTTCTCCCAAGCAGTATGAATTTAGGAATTTGATTTTGTTACATTTACTCTTCTAATACTATACAGAGAAAAAGATGAAAGTAAAGACAAATTCATTAAATGCTTACAAACCCATGCTAAAAAAAATCGGTATTTTCTTTGTTACATTATCCATCAGTCAGTCTGAGCATCTTTTTCATTTTCTACTTGTCACATCAAACTCCATATGACTAAAACAAACATTTAGAATCAAATGTTGATCTACAGTATGATATTTTCTGGTACCCATACATCATTTGGCTACTTGACTACAGTTCCTCTTTCATTTGAATGAGCTTTCATGCCTTTTTGACACGTGAGTGATACTAGCCATGGATATAAATGCAGCAGAATACCATTAAGTATGATTCCAGAAATAAGAGATGAGACGTCCATGCTATATAAGTCTACCACCTCTTTGGTTTTATTTCACTGGATAATATCCCTGTATCATAGTCATCCAAAGACATGAAACTCAAAACAAGAGAATTAAGAGTGTCATTTCTTTGCTGATTGAATGTCCTCTGTGTCAGCATCCGCCTTCATCTCAGTCAAGCCTCATTGCAGCACTGAGTGGGTATTTTGTGTAAATATATAGTGTACCCATGAAAAAGGCAAGAGTAAACAAGCTAGAAGGCAAAACTCCTTGATCTGCTAAGTAGGACGAGATCTGTGTTCAGCTCTCTCCCGAAGACAACATAATTCACCTCCCTGTACCTCAGTTCTGAATTTGACATTCTATCTCCTGTATAATTCCGGACTACATACCTGGAAAAAATTCTGATTAATTGGGAATGTGTAAGCATCCTGGGCACAAAAAACAGAAAAGGTGCAAAAATGTTCTTCCTTAAAACACATGAATTATAACAGTGGTCCTGACCAAGAGTCCGTTTGCTCCACCAGTGTTTTCAGCACAGTTGAAAGGTACACAGAATAAAGGAAAATCAGGGCAAACTTACACAACTGCTTCCCCAGCATATCCACCTATCCTCCAAATTCTTTCACCTCAGAGGATTTCCTTTCAATTACTAATATTTTTTTTAATTTTTAATGTAATGTTTACTTGGTTAATTAATCCTTTTCAATTTTAATTCTTTGACAAGTACCACTTTGTTAATTCTTGTTTATAATTCATATACAATAAATAATCTTTATTCCTACTTGTCAAAAATATTTAGCAGCAGACTATTTATATATTCAAATAACTGAGCACTTTGAAATATTGTTAAGTAAAAAATATTATTGTATTTATTATATGAGTGTTTTCTATCAAAGTTCTGATCTAATTATTTTTAATTTTATTTGAATTTATTTTGAAGCGCTAGATGTCAACTATCACCCTTAATAAACAAAACCAAAAAAATAACAGACTAAGAAATTTGGTCTCAGTCACTAAGACCTCCATTCAAATTTATAATCTGATTTACTTCCTTGCTGTAGCTCATTGTTATCCCACAGTTCTGTTTAACTCCAGAGAGTTAAACGTGTTTCTGCCACAGCAGTCATTATAAATTCGTATTTTCAAATTAATATAAAAAACCCAAATATCTTTGTAAAGCATTTGGGGCTGCATACAGAATAGGAAAGTACCCTCTCATTTGTGCAAATAAAGTTGTGGAACCTCAATTCTCCTGGCAATTAGAAAAAAAATTTGGTCTTAATTCCACTAGTATATTTGGTTTGCCTCTACAATTTAGCTATAAAATAAAATCTGAGTCTTAAATAGGTCATATAATTCTAGTGCAGAAGTGCAAGACATTCAACTTCATTTGTTCTGGCCAGGCAGAACAGCAAGGCCCAAAATTTAACAGGAATGAAAGAAAACCAAAAAGATGTAAATTCAAGAGATAGTAATTCGTAAAGATTAAAATATTTTTCTAATGTCTTTCTTTTCATATAAGGCAGTGGGACTTTTTTCCTCCCATCATTTACCATGCACATGACTACATCATGTAAATTTCCTTTTATCATTGTCTATATAACATCTACCAAAGAGCTACAAAAGACAAGTAAGAAATTTGCAATCATTCCTAACAATAAAACCATTCTTCCTTTAAATTGTAATGATCTCCAGTTTTATTTACTTTTCTTTTTCCTCTGTTTCTAGGAAATTTCGTCCATGAGGTCAGCTTTTGGCAAAGAGTACAAGCCAGGGCTGTACTGAAGGACAACAGAGAAAAATTTGTAATTCAAGTTTCCAAAGAGGCAGAAAATTCTGTGGAACATAGCAGCCAGACAAAATACATAGAGAGGTTGAGTCTTTTTTTT
>VXBW01001769.1:125551-148099 GCA_013400375.1 Thinocorus orbignyianus
TAAAGATATATGGAGTGAGCCCATTTCAAATCAGATATATCTGTGTTAACTGGGTTTCTGTGATAACTGGTGTTTGACACAAATGACTCCAAGCAGACAGAAGCCTGTCTCCAGAGCTAACGTGCCAAAAAATGTCTGCCTCATATGACCCAGAGCAGCCTACTGAAATCTGTACAATGATCAGGACATGCTGGATCATGCTAACATAGCCCAGGGATACATGTGGGGTCCAGGGTGATTAAGAATATGCAAATCACTAGAATATAATGTTTAGAAAGGCACAGAACTAAAGTCACTTAAGTTTCTAGAGATTAGGACATGATATGTACAAAAAGGTTAAACAAACAAAAAAAATTCTAAAGTTAAACCCCATTTGGACCCATTTTCCTTGATCAGGAATCTTCTTAAGACTGTTACCCCTCAGAAAAAGCACAGGAGCCAAAACCGTAAGAAAAATCAGCTGCCCAGGCCATCCTGATTGTATTTATGTGAGATTTTTTCAAGTACTAAAGAAACCAGAGCATTCTTCATATGTAGGATAGGATCTCTTTGTTTGTTTGTTTTAATGTTTGTTTGTTTGGTTTTTTTAACATTAACATAAAACATTACATACAAAGCTATGCACTAGCTAGGTTAATAGGCATTTTCTTGTCACCCTAAATATAATTTTCAGTCAAGCACACAAAGATGGGGTTTGTGAAGTTACAGGACTGGTATTCAGAATAACAGTTCATGCCTGTCTGTCACCTGGAAGAAATGCTTGCAGCATGTTTATAACCAGTTCTTTTTATTGCTAGCTATTTTGCAAATATTTTATTAGCAACTCTTTGTAGACAAAGTCATTTAACTCTGATCCAAGGCAATGGAAATCATTCAGACCTAAGGGGAAAAAATTTGTAAGTGTCCTCAGGAGAGGAAAAGTAACTTTTGACTTGATGCAGTATCTACAGTCTAATTGGCTTGCTTTCCTCAAACAGACTTCCCCTACCACCCTCCCCAGTGCTTTACTCCTACCATTTAATCCATTTGTGTTAGAAGAACTTTTGAGACGTAAAGGTCATTTGGCCCACTCCTGTCCAAACTTTGCATGAAGACATGTTGTACTTACTGATATTTGAAGCCTAGATTTTAATATAGTTACTTGCCCTTGTTGCCTGGTCTAGTAATAATATATATATATACAGTAATAGTATTTTATTAAGACAGCAGCCTTCCACTGCATGGTGATAGCTTTCGGTTATTACCCAGCTGTATCAGCTGTGAATTGGTGACCTAAAAGTAAAATGCTCCAAATTCATTTCCAATTTCATGCACTTTTCATGCAATTTTCAGCCTTCCAAAACCTTTTGCTCTCATCTGTGAAGACGGGAGATTAGGGTCAGTTTTAGTGCCTTAACATCTGGCACTGCATCATTATGTAGTTGGTGATCTTCCAATTTTACTTTGATGAAAATAAAACACAAAATAAATTCATGCTTTACACATATCACCCCAAATATCTGACAGAAAACTCAGAGCAGAAGTAATAATAGCTTATACGTCTTGAAATGCCACAGGACAACTCAGTGAGTAGCGCGAGGATGTGTATTCAAAGATTTAACAGGCTGCCTCCCACTGCCATGTAAAACCAAAACAAAAAACTTATGACATGATTTAAGATGGGACACGCTTTCTGATTTTTCAGAACCTATATGAATTATGAAGGATTACAATTTCATTTTATCATCTGGGAAATGGTGTAAGAAATAAAAAGGATCTGCTCAAAACCTAAAAAAAACACACTATGCCTATTGCATTCTCTGTAAGTCGTAGATGTTGGTGTTACACTATCTGCTGAAAAAAGGACTTGTTTTTTAATAGACCTGCCGAGTTTTTATACTGCAGTTGAACAACTAAGATCCCTTCTAAAAAAATTTGCCAAACTTCCTAGTGAATTTGAGTCAGTAAGTTTTATAAAAAGGCATCTGAACCCTGAAAAGCAAATTTATTTGGATATACTCAACTTAATATAGCCTCAAGTGACCCATTAAATTCTGTTCATTACACTCACCAACATAATTTAAAACACTTCATCCAGATAAATTTTATGTCAAGCGCAATTTGTTTTGTACCCATGTGAGAAGTCCAGTCAGCGGAAGTTCAAAAGGGATTTAATAGAACAAGCAAAGCACATTAATGATGGCTAGCAATAAAACTAATAAAACCTTCAGCAAGTGTATTTCTTAACCTAAGAAAGAGATACCTATGCATTTGTAGGAAGACAGATATCCCTCTTTCCAGTGTGCACTCTGATACATTCATCCCACAAAACCTCAGAGAGATTTCAGGGAGGGTAGGGTTTCACATTAAAACAAAACCCCAAGCAATTTTACAGGAATTGGTTTAGCTGGTTGATTTTTACCCTCAATAAACCAGAAAGAAGGAAACACAGAAAAGCTAGTGGTTGATGCATTCACATAGTATGAAAGAAATCTACTTAAGAGATCTATTATTCTGTTCCTCGTGTGAGGAGCATCATCTTTGTAGACTTAGCTCATGGTTTCTCAGCAGTGTAGGCAAAATTTAATATTTTTTTTTTTGGTCAGGATTTTGTCCATGCTTTGACGAGGGTAAAAATCCAATTTAGAATTGAGCTCAGAGCTCATCCTAAAGGATAGTAGAACACCTGGATCAGCAGGATGCTAGAAGAAAGTGAGACTTGAGAAGGGTTAGGGGAATTCCGAAGTGGTTTCAGTAGAAAGAGGATTTCCCCCTCGCGCATCCACTTGTCCTGCAGCAACACCTTTGCTCTACTTTCTCTGTTCTCTCTGACAGTCTCATATGGTTTAGTGGGCGACTCTCCAATTTGAGTATCCTTACAAGAAACTTCACCACCCTGCCTTTATGGTCTTACTTACTGTCTCCTCCCCATGGGGGCTTCATGGACATTTTATGAACATAGCAAAAGGATGAATCCTGTAGATGTGTGCATTTACTGAGATACTAATTATATTTTGGATGTACAACTTAATCTTTAATCCTGTCTTTTCCGCTCCAGGTTGGTCTGTAACTCTAAAATATCTAATTGAAGAGGAACAGGGCATATGCAAAAGTAAATATCCTAATCACTGTAGTGAATTTACTGAGCCTGCTTTTTTCAGGGTAATACTAATACTGTCAAAGCAATCAGAGAGATCAGCTCCTGAGCTCGCTCATTATGCAAAGACAAGGAATGAGACCTTTTTTTCGTTGTCTGCTATCAGTAATAAACAGAGTGAGAAGTGTGGAAAGAAGCCAGAGGCAGAGCGGGAGTGCTGCTTTCCTGGACATGGACAGGACTCCTGAGCAAAATGCAGAGAACTCTCTACCATTATTTTAGATAGCTCTCTTACCTCTTGTCCTCTGTCATTGCAGTTAAAGCACTGACAGAGTTAATAATTTTGGACAAAGCTGATTTTTTCCTACACACTTCTCTTCCCATGTGCTCTCTGAAGAATTATTATGCAAAATTGGAGGAAACTTTTATAAAAACTCTGTTAAACCATAGAAGTATTTGTGGAGACCACTTCACTGAACAGTTTGGGTCTTGGAGTATCTCTGCAGATACTAATGAAGGGCAATAAGGATGATTCAGGGATTGGAGTATCTCCCTTACGGGGAAAGGCTGAGAGAGTTGGGACTCTTTGGCCTGGAGAAGAGAAGGCTGAGGGGACACCTTATTAATGTTTATGAATATCTGAAGAGTGGGTTGAAGGAGGAGAGAGACGGATTCTTTTCAGTCTTTCCCAGTGACAGGACAAGGGGCAACAGGCACAAGCTGGAACATAGAAACTTTGATTCACATATGAGAAGAAACTTTTTTACAGTGAGGAAGTGCAACAGGCTGCCTAGGGAGGTTGTGGGGTCCCCTTCTCTGGAGACCTTCAAGACCCACCTGGATGCAGTCCTGAGTAATGTGCTCTAGGCAATCCTGCTTTAGCAGGGGAGTTGGACTGGATGATCTCTAGAGGTCCCTTCCAACTCTGACAGTTCTGTGATTCCATGACTCTACCTGAGTTCAGTTCCGTATCCAATGGTTTAATAAAATGCCAGGTTTTAGCAGAACATCTGATAGCAATATACAAAGTTGGGCTCTAGGATGAATTCTTGGCAAGATACCATAAAACCTGCCTTAAGTACTAAGACTGAGCACCCTTCTTTACTGCTCCTCTCTTGAAATTCAACCCAGCAAGGATTTCCAACACAACATGCATTTCTGTAAAGAGTTTACATTTAGGGAAATATGGATTTCCATGACAAAATTTTCAACCTTTTGCATGGTACAAAATTGTTTAAATGAATTATTTTAATAATAAAATAAATTAATTGCTTTAACATTCGTCTCCAATCTACAACTCTACTTATGCAGTGCATATTTATAGAAATAACGACATAAACAAATGCACTCCATCTCAATACAACAGTGCTTGACAGAGATAAAGGAAACATATTAGATGTGCACATTCTTATCAAATTGCTTCATAATATTCCCATATCTTACAGATGTTTTATTGCCAGTGACAGAACAACAAAAAAACCACCAAAAGATACAAGTGAATACCTGTGATTTTTCTCTTCTAATAACCACTTCAAAAAACTGAATACAATTTTGGAGAAAGGCTAAGACTGTCATAGAGATACTTCTAGTGTAAATGTTGAGCTTCCTAGTCCTTGATATTAGTCTGAATTAAAGAAACATGATCAAAAGACAGATTTTTATCCAGTACCAGAAGCCTTCAAATTCTGTAGGCTTCATGTGAACACATGCCAGACACAGCTTAATTAGTCGAGACTGTTGAGACGTAGAAAAATTTTGCATGTCTTGAGTCATGATGATGCATACGATTTTGTCTGCATGTGCACTTTAAAAAGTAATTTTAATGCTCTCATTCACATTCATATTTCAAGTCTGGAATGAAAATTAACTTTTCTGTGAGTCTTCCTATTAGTCCTCCAGGGTCTAGCTAGTCTGGAATTCTTTAGCAATTGGGTGTCTAGAGATTAATTAGGAGGAGAAAACACTTCTTCCATAATGAAACAAAACCACAAACACAAAATCCTCCTTTTTCAAAAAAAAAAAAAAAAAAGAATTTGTAAACACAATGCTTTCTACATAGTCAGCCAGTTGGAATCCGTGGAATCCTTTTCTCTCCATTTGCTATGTGTCTGCACACTCTCATGCAGGCATAAAATAGACTTGGCTGTCTCAGAAATAAGCACTTGTGCATTTGAGCTTCAATATTCCCTTTTTGTTTTCAACCTGCTGTCAAATTGCAGACCATGAACTAATTGTAAACCTCTCAGTGTAGTAACTCTTTTGAGAAGAATGGGTGGTACAAAATGCTTATGCATTCCATACCAGGACAAGAAATTAGTACTGTCATTTTTATTTTTTTTTCCCCCCGTAGAAATATAAGACAAAGCCTGAAAAGAAAGTAAACTATAGGATTGTGAGGTCCAACAGAAATCTGTTTAACTAGGGAATATGAAACAAAAGACACTATTGATAATTGTGGTACGATACACACTTAAAATATGTAATTGTTTCAGATTCTTGTACATCTTCAAATTAATAATTAAAAAACAATTCTTATTTTCATTATTATCATCATAATAACAATTACAATGTACTTTTTAGAGAAGATGATCTGTTTCAGAATAAGAAATCAAATTTTACATAAACAAAAATAGAGTTGGAAAATTAAGAATAATTTATCTCCCCATCTCAAAAAGGATACAGAGCGATTAAAAGGCAAAATTACCTAGAAAAAGGATATGCAGAAGTGAAGAATTTATTTGATTGGAGGGTAGATATAGCACATGACAGCACAAATTATACCATTGTAGCCAGAGGTCATCTGTGTGTTCTTGACCTTTCCTCAGGAGAAAAAAAAAATTAAAGAAAGTAAAAATAAAACACAATTACCACTTTAGAAAATAATTTGCAAGTGTGCTATGCAATCCCTGGAGCTTAAGGGATAGTAAGAAGGCCAAGCATACAACAGCTTTAAGAATTACCATACACTGGCACATATATACAGCATTGTGCGTTTAAAGTATTCAAAAATACACTAGATTAGATCTAAAATGATAATAAATTACCAAGTTTTATGATTTTTTTCTCTCTGAAGTACCTGACACTGGATAAACTGTAAGAATAGGTAGACCAGTAGCCTGCTATAACATAAAGTTTATATTCCAACAGAAAATGAATTTGAGATGATCCTGATATTCAACCTGGTCTTATCAACTATTTTTAGTTATTCTTAGTAAAAAACAAAACAAAACAAACAAACAAAAACCCCAAAAAAACCCAAAAACAAACAGTATTTTGCACTGCATTTGTATAGAAAATTGCATTTGTGGGCATACAGGCATCATAAAACCAAGACAAATTAAATAACATCTGCAATCTGGTAGAAGTCCATCATAAGCACATGTGAAACGAATGCATACCGTTGAACTAATTTGAACTGCAAACCTATGGGTTACTCAAAAATTTTGAAATTTTCAAAAATAGTACACTTTTTTTTTTCCCACTTCTCCTGGACCAAATCATTCCCAGGAGCTGATGGCAGATACATGAATGGTTTCACTTAATTAAAAAAATATTTTGGGTGAGTTAGTTACTGACCGAAAAAAACCATACTATTCTACACACCTCATTATCTACATTAAATTAGAGTCTGTGCCATGATGACATGAATAAATCATATATAAACTCTATGGTATAATAATAGAAAGTATTAATTATAAGTAAGAAGTAAATATTTTGGTGGTTTCAAAGGACTCTTTTCTCTGGGTCCTCTCATGAGCTTCTTGATTACACTTTTTGTCCACACAAATCTATAGAAAGTAATTTTTTCTAGCCATCTCCATAATAACTCTGCACAGTCTTGTTATACTACAGCTTGCACTTCTACTGGAATCTTGGGGTCAGACTTTAGGTCTTGAAGTCCATAAGCATTTTGACATAAAATTCAGTGTGGTCAAGACTTCATCTCTTTCAGAGGTAACAATGCTTCTCGGTGAGCCTCTATTTACTCAATCCGTAATATTAATACTTTTTACACCTCGAAAGTCCTCCAATGTTTGGCTAACATTATCAGAATCATTTCACTTCTACTGCATGCAAGAGGTATGAAGATATCCTCAGAGAGACCATTCTAAATAAGATTCAAAGGAAACTGAAATGCATGATATTTATTATAATTTAGCAAAAAAAACATACAGCAGGAAAGTGAAATTTAAGTCCTGAAAATAAGGAAATTCTTTTTAAAATCTACTCTACTGAATAATATTTTTTTCTGAAAAAATAAAACAAATATTCTAATCTAAAAAAAAATAAATTACATCATCTAACAGAATGAATCCCCATGTAACTGACACACACAAATCTCCATGTGCATTTAAATCTTCATTAGAGAACATGAGGATCACTGTGAGAAAATGATTTTATGTGCACTGAGATTTGCTTCTTTCCTTTCAATTTAGCCCCATAGGAATCACCCCTCCCAGAGGATTTGGAGCAGACCCTGACTGCCTGAGACTCTGACTTGCTGTCCTGATAAGATCCTTTAAAATTCATCATACCATGTACAGAAGTAAGTTAATAAAATGCCATAATTGCCTCCCAACAATATATGCTCAAGTAGATTACATTAACAATTAGACATATAGCTTCACAAATCTATTATAAGAGAGTATGACATTTATTTTCTTGAGTAGTGTCTTTTCTAAACCCATTTGATGATCTTCCTTTACTCTGTCTGAAGTCCACACTGAAAGACATAACTATTTTTGAGATATGCCCTAGCACGGATGCTTTCACATCTGCTGCTCCACAGCAGATTCCTACCGAGGAGTAAAGAAAGCTTCTCTAGAACTACTCAGGGTTATCACTGGAAATGCCAAAGACCTATGTGCAATTCTTAGTGGTGCGACAAGTGCTGCAACAGGAAAAGACATAGGCACATTTCAGCGCATTTTCACATCTTTGAGTCAATAACCAAGCTATAATCAACAAACAATTCATAAGGAAATGAAAAAAAGAATTTCCATGCCTTTTCACATATTACTTTATCAGAAACAGTTCAGATGCAGAGACCTTCTGTTGCAGGAGTTACCATCAAGTAATATTTTACACCCAAGTTACAAAATCACAAGGAAGAGGAATAAAAACCAAAACGATAATAAATCTTCAGCTATAGTGACATGAAAGCGACTCTATATTTACTCCTGCCATTCACAATCCAATTTTAACATACTACTACAGGGTAAGGTCCAGCAATTATTATTTAGACCAAGAGAAATCAAATTATCTTTCATAATCATAAACATTATTAACATAATAATGTTATAGGGAAATGTAATGAATTTGTGAATTATGTACTCATTCAGAACATCGTGTGACTTGACATTGTTTTAATTAACTTCTACTGTTCAACTCACTTTTACTGCTACAACACCTGAGTAATGAATTAAAACAAAATAGAGAAAATTAAGATAAGAATTTAATGGTACAATATTTTAAACATTTAAGACTAATTTGAGTAAGATTATTAATCTTAGCATTTTTCACGAGAATGTCTCTGTTCCTGGTGAGCATTTATAAAAAAAACTTAATAGTTTATAAATGCTCACCAGGAACAGACTTTCTCGTGAAAAATGCTTGTATTATAATTCAGTAACGAGTTCATTTTTAATAAGGCAATGATCCTGTTACCATACCCCTCTTTATACCTCAAAAAACTGGTCAAATTTCTGCAAGTGGTTAACCTCCAATCATTAGGTATACATAATTATTTTTTTTCATACATTCTAAAGCATGTATTAGCAGCAAATCTTATTATTTATATTAAGTTTAACACACAGTTGTTTTTTAAAGCATTTTCAAAAGTATACTTATATTCACAGGTATATGCACCTATAATAATAAAAATCATTTTTAATAATTTACATTCTATATGTTTCCTACAAATATTTATATGTATGATAATACACTTAATTATCAATTCATTATATATTTATCTTTTGCTTTTTTATAGTTTTAAAAATCTATTCTATATTAATTTCACTACTTTTCTCTAACTTATTGAGTTCATAATGCTGCATGAAAATAAGATGATTTTTTTTCTCAATTTTGTGGTCTACCTTTTCTAAATGGTAATAGTTAAGGAAATCTCAAATTCATGAATTAATTAAAATCTTGATTAATTAATGAAACTTGCTGGGAATAGAAAGGAAATTCTCTCTCTACAAAAAGCATTTTTCTAGGTATGCGGAAAATTAGATTATTTTCGTATGCAGCAACAGCCAGAAGAATCTTACTACAAGTAAGTGTGCAATTACGCAACAACTTTGTCAATTTTTAAGAATGTGTAGCAAGGAAAACATTCATTATATATTAAAAAAAAAAACAACCTCCAAATGTAGAAATTAATTCATGAACATTTGTTGTTCATAAATTGACAAAAGTGCAATATAAAATAAACAATACAGAAAGAAAAATATTTTAGGAACACACATTAATTTTTATTTCTTATTATTTAAGAAAAAGGCAGGGGTGCAGGGAGGAACAGCTTTAAAGCATTTCCATGAGCCTTTCATTTAGAATACAGTAATATACCACTGGGAGGAATTCTGGGATGTCAAATTTATACAGGTATACAGGCATTAATTAGATTAGCCTGATACATAAGTAGCTAAATGGCTCAAGAACACTTAAATTTATTAAGAAGTAATTTCTTAATATATATATATACACACACACACATAAATCTATTTATAATGGGGTTTTTTTAAAAGTGGAGAATTTCTGACCTTTGTCACGTATGTATATGAACAGAGATCATTTGCAAACAATTTACCTAAATCTCACAAGAAGAAAACTCTGAGGGTGATGAGATACTGGAACAGGTTGTCCAGAGAAGTTGCAGATTCCCCATTCCTGGAAGTGTTCAAGATCAGGCTTTGAGCAATCTGATCTAGTGAGAGGTGTCCCTGCTCATTGCACTGGGGCTGGAACCAGAAGATCTTTAAGGTCCCTTCAAATTCAAACCATTCTATGAAAAAAAAAAAAAACAACCCAAAGCAAGACAAACAAAAAAACCCCAACAAACCAAAACCAAAACACCTATGTGAATTGAGTTGCCATTTGCTGAACAGTAAAATGTTTAATTTCTATTTTGAGCTCCTTTCTTTCTAAAAAGCATTGTCAATAATAGTGAAAACGTATGTGCTATATTTGAGCATGCAGAGCACTCAGTTTGAATAAACAAAAATTTAAAAAGAGAGAAAACCCAGAAACAAGAACATGTTCTGATTTGTTCATAAACTTTGCAGGATTTAATTTTCTCAGTTAATTCTAAGTGAAATTACCACATGTAGAATATTGCCCTGGTCTCTTTGCTGAGGATTCGGCACGATATAGTACTCTAGAATTCCAGAAGAGAAATATCTCGGGCTAGACTCCAAATGTATTTTGTTTTGCAGGTGTATACATATGGCCCCATGAAAGAGTCCTGTTATGAAACAATTTATTTTATATGTTATCGTTGCTTCCCGACATAATTAGACTTCTGATAGACAGACATTTTGAGTGACTGGAGTCCCGGCTTTGAAAATGCATGAAGATGATTATATATTTATAGTATCTGCAGTTACATGTTACTTAATTTTTTTCATTATAAAGATAAATAAACATTGAATAAGTCTTTATTGAGCGGATTAGATGATTTCAAGTGTTTTATTTATTATGAAGGGCTAAATATTTTTCTTGGGTTTTAGTTAGGTATTCTTTTCCCTTTTCTTTAAGACTTTTTTTTTATTTTATTAATCCTATGACAATGATAGACTCAGTTTTGCATTCAGTCCTGTAAGTTACATGACATGTACCTGCTTTTAGACTTATCCTTCATATCAGTTGGTTTTTCCCTACTGGAAATGTATGTAAAAATCTTTAGAGAAGTATAGAATTATTTAATGATGCTGCCTGTAAAATCTTTTTTTATTACGGATATTTTCTATGTTTACCATTATATTATGTGTAAACATCAATATTTATTTAATAAAGAAGTACTCAGTGGAAGAAAATTTGTAAACAAAATAGCTAACATATGTAGTCCTACAGGTTTTATGTTTGGTTGGAGTTTTTTCCTACCAGCCTCTCAACCTCTTACTTGGACATCAAGAAAAATAAACTTTGATTCATAAATACATCATTAATATGTACATAACAAATTAACCTGAGGTTATTTCGTTTGATCTGAGAGCTCACACTTTCAAAATTTATTTCATACAAAAATACACCTTTATAAATATGAATGGTGCACAACAAATGTATTTGTGACAAAACCCAACAGTATGAATGTTAAACTAATGCACAGCACTTGTTGAATCCTAACTGTTTTAACTGTCATGTTTCATTTGAAGGCAGTAGGGCAAGGAGAGATTAAAGCATCCCAAGATCTGACCTGATAAGCACAGTGAAAACCCTGCCCTTACAAAGAGCATTGAGAAAATGTTTACAGCTCCCACCACAGCGCTTGTGGATCTAAAACCACAGTCTTATTTGTCGATCTGTTTAATTAAGTCTGTAGTCAATCTAATTTCTGTTGGTCTTTTTTTTTTTTTTCACATTCATAGCAAAAATTCTCTTATTTTTGTGTCCTCTTTCAAATAATAAATGAGATATTTACAAATTATCAGGGAAGAGGTGCTCCTGTTTACCACTGTCATATTCAATTCCCTGTTACACTTCAATATTTTACACCATGTTTCAAACTGACAAAAATTAAATGCAACGGTAAGAAATCACAAAGCAAGAATGAATATTTGAATGAAGTGATAAATACTGCAAAAATAGAAACATGGACAGAAAGCAGCACATTTAAATGTATGTCAAGCTTTTCATCTCTGCTATACAGTATAAATAACACAGAAGTACGTGGCTGCACTACTTGAGAATACTAAACACCATAATATTTTGACACGTTCAATAAGCTGTTGAACAAGACTAAAACACTAAAGAAATAGAGGGGTGGTAAGGAAGAAATATGTCAGCATGGCAGGAGACATGAGCTGAGATACATAAGAAAGGGATGATCCCTTGCTTTGGTTGTTTCTGTGAAGAAGCAACAAAACCAGTATACATATGTAATAAGAAATCTTATTTCACAAACCAAATCTGTTGTCTCAAGTTTGACAGAGACAGCCTGTCCAACTATTGAAAGAAAACATAACACTGAAGAAAATTTTATTTTCTTCTAAAGGCCGAACCAACATATCTATTGGACCAGATATATGAATCTGCATATTCACTGTGTAACTGTGTAACTCCGATTGTGTATTCTGTTTCTAAACAGTTGTTATTGAAGATATCATCTTTCAGAAGCCTTAATACTAGTGGAAGTCTTATGTCAGATCCTGTTTTACTCTTGAAGTACTAGTTTCTATAAGTACATACATATTTATGAAAAGGGAAATGTCAAACAGAGATGCTCCACCAAAACAGTAAATGATCTACCTGGTATGCTCGAAAGCTCAAAATGTCACTACTATTCTTTTAGTAAGAGGAAATATCATACAGCAAGTTTTGCCTTTGCATTTTGCCTTTTTTTTTTTTTTAACAGGTAAATGCCTTTCAGACGCCTTTAAAGACATATGTTTTTATTTCTTTTAAAGACTGCCTCCTTTGATTTAAAGTGCTGTGAAAAAAATTGTAGTTTGTTTTTTTCAAGAAATACCACTGTTTCTTAACCATTTAAAGAAAAATGTTTATCCCAACACAAAATGCACACAACTCTTCTGTCTTCTGCCAGCAAGAGCTATACAAATAATTTTTTCTTCTTAGAAAGGAAGAGAAGCTGGATGAGAAAGATAGCAAAACAAAGCAAGAAAATAACTACCACCGTGAAACATGAAATCTCTGCTCTATTGACCTTAATGCAGTCCAAATTGACTTCAATGTGGTCAGAGTCAGTCATCTGGTGAGGCTGAACTCTAAGTGCTCGGTGTCAGGAGTCATCACAGTCGAGGGGTTGAATTTCTTGGTACTGCAAGTTGTGTGTCACTTGCCTTCCTCCTCTGTTTATATCTAACAAGCATCCACTCTTGTTTCTCTTGGACTGTTTTAATCCAAGGTCATCTTTTGCTAGCGTCTTTTCACCTGACACAAGTCTGTAACTTTCTAATCAAGGCTCCCAGCTCTTCCAGACCTTCATTTCCGGCCAGCATCGCCTGCCTTGTAAATCAATGATATGTTTTTTGTTCCAAATCAGCTTCTGTCCTCTGCTTTCCTTAGGTGTCTGACCTTATTGTAACCATCCATCTGTGTTACATCTCCACCCTTGCACCACTACTGCTCATCTGCTAAATTAATCCTGCCATCCTATATCCGTGGTATTTGAATTTAATAACAAGAAACATTTTATAAGTCTTGTTTCCATTAATGTAAATGGTTTTAAATTGCCTAGCTAAATCACAGCAGATATTGGATAAATACAGCTTAAAAGATGGTATAAAAGCTGAAGGGGAGTGAAAAAAACCTTTTTGATATGAAGCAAGCATATGATAGTCATTTCAAATTAAATACAGTCTTCACGAAATTGATTCAAGGTAAATGTGAAAACATTGAAGATATCAGTTTAGTGCAGAGTAACAATAAATAAAAAGGCAAACAAGGCACTAGTTCCTATAAGAACAGGGAAAGAATGACTCATTTAATGTATCGATACTATGCAAGGCACCCTATATACACCTGAAATATCTAGGAAAATATTAACCAATGTGCTGTAGAAAGATATTTATTTACAAGACCGGAGAAATGGAGAATTATTGAAGTATCAAAAGTACTTTGCAAAGAAAAGAGTTTTTCTGATTGGGGTTGTATTTGGAAGGAGATGAGTCAGTTCAAATTAAGTCCAGTAAATACTGCAAATTATTATTTGACTGAATTTTAAAAAAAATTTCTGCTTTTCATAGGAGTTTTCTATCAGTAGTATTTTTGAGTAACTTCTCAATCAGTGTGAATTTGTCAACTGGTGAAATTAAATCTAATTTTAAAAACACACACTTTACCCATGAGTAAATTAAAATTACTAGGACTAATTCCATGCCCTCAAATATATATGCATATGCATACAGAAAAACTACAGAAAAACAGATCAAATCACAGAATCATAGACTGATACGGGGTTCAAAGAGACCTCTGGAGATCATCTAGTCCAATCCCATTGCCAAAGCAAGTCCACTTAGAGTAGGCTGCACAGGAACATGTCCAGGCACGCTGATACTTGCACCAGCAAGTAAGATATGGATATAAGATAGGGAGCATCAAACTAAATCAAACATACCAGTACTTCCTGAGACAAGCATGCAGAAAATGTAACACAATCTACATATCACACTTGTTCCTAGATTCTCAGCATCAGAGGGGATTTTGTGCCTATCAAGACAGAGGTAACAGCTGTCATCCACATGCAAACAGATAGATGCTGTGATCTCGTCTTCTCTATCCTACATTCTCAGTATGTTGGAGTTAAGATGTGAGAAAAAATCAGCACAGCATTCATGAAAAGTGTCATAAAAATTACTATTAAAAGAATGCTTCACATACAATAAATATACAACTTCGGTGTCTTCAGACACAAAAAAAACAAACCCCACAGCATTTTTAAGAACAATTTTGCATCTTTCCAATCTATATTTTTAGCTCTATATGTCTACCACAGTAATGACAAATTTGGGTGTGTATCTATGGGATGCACGCAGTATTGGACACAGCGAATATAGGCAATGGTTATTAAAAAATGTACTGAACACGCAACAATAATTACTGTTATACCTTGAGTACATTTTCAGTACATCAATAAAGCACACCAATTAAAAACATACAGGAAGAGATAACAGTAAATAGAAAAATACATAATGTAACACAAAAGAATTGATCACATATTTACAGAAGGGAGCCATTGCCAAATGTCTTTAACCTCAAGCTGACCTACAGCTGCATACACCATGTGCTGTTTGCTCCTGAGAATGCACATTGCTTGTTATTTTCACTGATTAATGGAAATTATAGTGACAAATCCTGAACCCAACCCCTACCTAAAGGTGACATAAAATCAATGCGTTCCCTCACAAGCATGGATGGGGAGGAGTATGATACTCTGAATTTACGCAAGAATAAATAATCTTAGTTATAAATATAAGAACTACCCATCAGTCCTACTTATTTTCCATATCAACTGACTGCCAGAATTTTTTCAAGATGGAACCAGGATACTGGACATGGTACACTGCCTAGATTGATGGAAAACTTTGAACAGATTATAAATTATTGCCATAGTCTCACATGACACATAATCTTCCTGCAAGGCCAAACAATGAACCACTAGATTTCACATTGCTCTTTTACAAGTAAGCAGAATTAGCAGGTTTGAAACAAGCAGCACCTAGAAGACATGAAGCAAAGGTAACTCAGCAGAAGTGAGCTGTAATATCACTCTCTACTTGCAGTTTGTTATCGAATTCAGAGTTCATCTTTGCCTTAAAATTGCCACTAAAGCTGAAATAACCAACAGAGACCTTTCTAGTACTACTGCAAACAGTAACCCGAATCATATAACTTGCACAAAAAAAAATCTACTACCCCATTCAGCATCACCAACAGACCAATGCGTATTTTGCTTACAATGAGGGACAAAAATTGAAGTTGAGGAATTATTGAAGATTAGAACTCTATGCTCCAAAACCCTTCAAAATAAACATTCTTCAAAGTATGAGCAAGGAAGACAAAAGCTATGATTTAAAAGTTGGGTGACCATTATCCTTAGCACTGCCAGGAAGATTCCTGTAAGTGCAAGAAGCATTTACTGTACCATTATTCAGCCATCGCACATGACTCCCAGTAAGCCATACAGAAGAGACAATGGAGCATGACGATCTATAAGCCTGAAATGGATTATGAGGCTTGCTGATCATATGCCCTGCACTTTTTTTAAAAATAGGTATTCCCACTTTGTTAAAAGACTTTCTACCCAGTAATAAATGTCATTGGGACAGAAGACAAACCAAAACTTCTCAGAAAATTATTTACTTGTATTCAATTTTTAATGCACAAAGTTGCATCAAAAATACAAGAAGATACACATGAAAACCAAATGCAAGTGGACATATCTGATTACATCAGGAACTACTTACCTCACTCAATTTTGAACAGCATAATTAAGCACCATTATAGTGATTCAGAACTGAAACCCATACTTTCAAGTCTTCATCCTGAATTGACAACAAAATTTTCTATCCCTCAAGATTGTAGATTAGAGTATAAAAATCAAGTACAGAACATCTCTCACAGATATTAGCTTGACGGTAACAAATGTTGCCTCTTTATGTGTCCCAGCAGCATCTGCAGGTGCTGACACTACCACTTGGCTATTCTTACATTCATAGTCAAGGGTGGAGGGGTATCCAGTTTATATTTGGAACGTGGAATTCACCAGTCCGTTTCCCAACTGTAAACTAAAAGATCAGGTTTTCTGCCCTTTCATCTGCCTCTTTTCATAGAGAAATATTCAAAATGCTTCACAATGATACTTTAATAAAAAGACGTCAAAAACAGATGCATCCCATTACAACAGTGAGTAAGAACACACAGTTTGTTGTTCTGTGTCACTTCCATGACATTCTGACCTCAGGGAAAGTTGCTGGAAGAAGCTGAATAATTGGACAAAAGTTGCAAATTTAAAGTACAATGAGAAGAAACAACATACTTAAATTAGTTTTCCCACTGTATGAACTTTTCAGCCATCACCAGCTATAATGGGACTAGATCAAGTAATAAGGTGCAGATTTAATCTATTTCTAAAAATACATTTCACTTTCTAGCAGAAAAACACATCTATCATATCTATCCCCAGCATGGTGTAAAGGGTCTGTAATTTTTTGCTTTCAATTTAAACTATTCTTAGCCCATCAATATGAAACAGCATCCTGAAACTGCTACTGGCAACAAGTGCAACGGGAATCTGAATAATAAATTACAGAAGAAATTCATTCAAGTCACTCCAGGTCTAAAATCGTATGTTGCCTAAAAATTCTGGTGGCTGTCAGTGCCCCTCTGACTGTACGAATGTTACATATGATTAGGGTAGAAGACTAGTTTTATGCATTTTAATAGAAGTCTTTCCTTAATTCTAATTGTTAATTATTAACTTCACTTGGGAAAAGATAATATTTGAAACTACACCTATTGAAGTGAGTGTCAGTAACCAGCTGGAGTGATTGAGGGATAACTGAACACACATATAGATACTCTAAAACCATGGAATATGGTATACTATCCCTTTGGAAATCTTACACTATTATTCAGTCTCCATCCAACATTTAAAATGTTCACAAGCTTGAATAAATAATCTGTTGTCAAAAATATAGAACAAGCACTAGAAAGTTAATAATTTGGCATGAGAAATGTGGATCATTGCTATGACTGAAGCAACCATATATTCTTCCTTCTTTACTCCTTTCTGAGAACTGAATTATCTTTAAAAATATGTAACGAAATAATTCAATATATTTTCTTTATGCAGTATGTACATTTGCAGGCTCTTGCTTCCAAAAAATGCATTAGATACAGCTAGTTTTCTCAAATAATTAATCTTCATTTCTGAGTCAGAATGCAATAGCTCAGTTCAGGTTTAAATGGTGATTGCTTTCCAAGACTGTTGCTCCTTTTAAATCATTTATACAGATTGCAGAAATTCCTATTACACAGTTTGACATTATTATGTAAATATTCTAAACATGAAATGGTATATTGATCTTATCCTAGCACATTTCTGTGACCAGATACAACAAACAATAGCTATTACAAAAAGAAATACTATACCTGTCATCTAATTCTAGGTCATAAACAGATAGCACAGTGTGAAACTCTGCTAAGCTGCCAATGACATTGAATAAGTTCACGGTAATAAAGTTCTTACTGGAGAAAAACTACATTCTAAAACTGCGTTTTTCAAAAGAGAAAACACACTGGGAAACCAAAGACCTTGCATCACATCGGATATTAGAAACAAAGCCCCAGACAAGCTACTTTTTCTCAGGCCCTTATGTAGGCTTCACGAATTTGGAATGCAATTTGATTCAGAAATTATGCAGAGCATTATTTTTTAGAAGAAGGGAATGAGTTCCCCTTGCTTCCTTTCTGAATATGACCACAAAAGGCAACTGATAGCTTCAGCTTTCTTTTGAGCTCGCTCATTCCACATACACAGTGATTCAACTTTGAACATGAACAGATACTACAATTTTTTCCTACCTTAGCAAGCAACCAGTCAACTGCTTTTTTGGGTGTCACTGAAATGACCCTTAATTAAGTTAATTTCAAACTTGCATGACTGACATGAGTTACTAACATGCCTGTACTTGTAGAAACTGCATACACTAATGAATTGTTAGGTACCTTGAAGATGTATGGGCTGCACCGTCATGCTAATAGAACATACAAAGTGTGCCGGTGCTTCTTTGTTCATGTACCTTCTGAGTACAAATATAAGGGTTTGGACATAGTGTGCTGTTAAGAGCCTAGAATTTCAAGGAAGATTGCATGATCACTTCCAAAATAACCTTGCAGTTTATTGCCTAGATTTTTTTAGAGCCATTCAGATTTGTTTGCTTATTCACCTCAGTGACTGGGTCTCAAATCTCCCTAGACAGAAGAGAAAGTGGAAACTATTTTCAGAAGAAAGGAATGGCAAAGCCGGTAAGGATTTCTAAAACTAAAACCCATCTTAAAAACTTTTTTCAAAGATCCATGCTGCCTTAGCCATGTTTCTGTTTAGATATAGGCTTAATAAATTCCTGCCTGCTGACTTTTTGACTATAGCTCCAGACTTTTTAAGCTAAATCCTCAGTCATTTTTAAAACTCTTACCAGAATTCTCTGAATTAAAATTTTATCTTCGTTAATTTTTAGATCAAGAGTTCCTTCTTTTTCCAACACATACTATTCTGAATTATCTTTTGTTGTCTCTCCCAAAACCCTCATGGATAGACCATCTCCATGATGGGTTACAAATAGATGAATCAATGATGAATCTGCTAATGAATCATTGGTTCCTCAAACAGTTATTATGCTATAAAACTTTGTCGTTGCAAACAGCATTGACTATTCTTCAGTCTGAGAAATCCAGGAATACATTTTAACTGCTTTCCCCAGCCCCCACCCCCCAGTCTCTCTTGCTCAGTCACCTTTAAAAAGTAGCAGAGAGCTTATTTTTAGTTTTCTTATAAAAGAATGTTAGAAGAGTTACATAGCACACCAAGGTGTTCTTAGAAATCAAGAAAAAAGTGCATCTTTAACAAGGAGGACAAAAAGTATACATTTCTAACAGAGGAGCCCCAAATTCATCATTTATTCAGCTTGATAGCTTCTTATCAGATTGCCATTATTTGGACCACATAAAAATCCATCTGAACTAATCTAAATCCTGCTATTGCTATTCTATTTCATTTCTTTCCTCACTTTTTTCTCTGGGGTTCACCCAGAAATACCAAAAAGTAAAATAAAAAATAGAATATACTAAAAAAAAATAATCTTATGAAAGAGGAAGTACTGGAGACTATATGATAAAATCCTAATTTCATAAAAAATCCAGTACAGTTTACAGAGCAAAAATGGATCTTTTTCCCTCAAGTCTGCCTCCTGCACTAAAACTTTATTCTCCTTGTTAGTCAGTACACCATATTAGGGTCATCTTTCTATTTTTCACATAGTAGAGTAATATTATCATCAATTCTTAGACAAATACTCCTAACTACTGGAATCCTGGAGGCATTCCTAGGCATGTGAGGTTTGTAGATAGAACTCAGAGCCTCCATGTATTCTTACACATTGAGTTAAGAGATACCATTTTGTACTCACAGACAGGTATACTCCTCTGTTCAATAGTGTTTATGTCCCCGTGACAAAGAGTTTTCTAGAAAGATCTTTATAGCCAGAGTCAGTAATATGGTCCATATTGCAACCAAATGCACCATGGTACCTTTGCTCATTTACCCATCACTAAGCTTATGAAATCTTGTTAGACTAAATATATATATATATATGTATAAATTTTTAGCTTAAATAAGGCATATGAAAAGCAATGTCCCTTCCTACACCAGAGCGCAGCCTAAGATCACTGATATTCTCTCAAACTTTTGACTACCAGTAGTAGGAGAAAGATTAGTTTGGTCTAGGCTTTTGTTATAAAAGAAGATGGATTTGGTCTCTGCCTATAAGATAAATGGGGCAAGAATAGCACATAGAGAGATACAGATTTTGGTGGTTTATTTAACGTACATACAGTAAGAACAGGTGATTTCCATATGATAACATTCATGGCCCCTCGAAGTATTTGTGGTATGTTACTGATTGTATCCAAAAATATTGCACACAGTAGCTATTAGCACAAGGTTGGGAGTAGTGGAGTAAGTGGCGTGGAGGTGGCAGAGGAGGAAGAATTGTGGCAGATTGATCTGCCACAACTTCTCCTTATGTGGAATTTTCCCCTTCTAAGTTAGGGATGAGAGGAAAAGCATAAAAGAACATGCACAAATATAACACTAGTGCAAGTCTGATATCCTAGAGGCCTACAAAACTAGAGATAAGGACAGTAAACCCCTGCAGACTTTGGAAATTTCACCGATGATGTAGTCTGAAGGGGTTTGTATGTGTGTATACATGTATTTGTACCTAGCTTCAATTACGTACAGCTTCCGTTAGCACTATTTAAGTTCATATCACTGAAACAAGGTAACTACCTTTATATACGATTAGTCCCAAAACAATATAAAGATTTCTTTAGTAATAATTAAAATAGCTTATTTAAACATATAGTGCAGAATGTAATCCCAAACTCTACTAGAAAACAAATCTTTTGCATGAAAAATAATATAATTTAATGTAGAATGCTCAGAAGGTTAAAATATCCCCTTCTCTGCCATTTGGTCTGAAGAGGAGCACATCAAGATTCCTTTATACTGTAAAGTGCAAGTTCTCCCTCAGAACAGATCCTATGGAAAATAAATCACAGTAGTTTTCTTAAACTCTCCATCACTTGAAAACCAAAATCACTTTTGTGTTCTCTGCAAAGCTTAAATATTCCATTTGCCTGAAAGCAGTGTGTACTCTCACGTCTTTTTTATACACAGTAATTTTATTAAGAGGATTTTATTTTCAAAGGAAATTGAACAAAACAATTTAAAGGCTCTCAGAGGAATAATGAGCAGTAGTGAATTTTGGTGGACGAAGGAGTTATTTCCGATGTATTTTTCTATTACATGCCCAAATCAGAAATATGCTTATAAATGATCAAGCAGGAAAGAACCACATAATCTCCAGCATAAAATGACAAAAATAACTGGCACACGGAACAACAGATCTGATAATAAACGTTGTGATAAGGCATTCAAAGTAGAGTTGAAACGGCACGATTAAAGAAAAATTGTATTTAAGAAATGAGGGAAAACACTGGTACACTTGAAACAAAAATAACGACATTGTAGAAGATGCTTAAAGCTGAGATACATAAATAAAAATTTTGGAAAAAAATCCATGAGAAATAGATTACCTCAAAGAAGCCTACAGCAGAGAACACATTTCAGGTAAAAAGCAAAAACTGAAAAAACAGAATTGTTCCTTAGCAGTGGCACCTGCAAATGGAACTTAAGCAGAATTGACTTACAACTGGAATGATATCCATGCTTCCCTTAGAGGATTTCAGAAATGGAAGGACTGGACTGCAAAAAAACCCAAATTAATGGAACAATGTACTAGTTTGTGAATGTAATGAAGTAATACTTCAAAGAATAATTGTGGAAATCATGAAAAACATCACTAAAAATATTCTAAAGAGAATCAAACATTTCTTTTATATTAATGCGGGAGGAAGGGGGAGAAAATCAAACAATGCAATTTCAGAATAAATCAAACAAACCTAAGTCAAAAAAAAAAATCTGCACTTGGCATACCAGAGAAAGAATCAAACAAGCACAGACAAGATTTTCAAGGGAAAAAATAAGATATAGAAAAAAAGAAATGTTAGTGACAGCCAACAAAACCAGAGAGACCAAAATGATTTTTTTTTTTTTTTAGGAGATCATTATTTTTTGTTAATAGAAAAGCAGAATTCAAAAACTAATAAACTATCAAGGGCCAGAGTCACTGACTTCAGAGGTACTGCACATGGATCAGAAAAGATAGCACTGGCAGACTAACACCCTCAGAAAAATATATAAAGATGAGCAAATGAGGAGTCAAAGATTGGTAAAATAGATCTGGCATATGGAATCTGTTTGAGATATAAGTTGGCAGAAAAATGTTTTAATGCATTAGGCAGTGGAGGAGTTATTACCTAAACCAATGGTAACAACAACAGCAAAGCCTCCAATAGTGCATGCAGTTGTAATAGCAGTTGCTAATGGAATACTTAGAAATGTTGAACACAGAGGACTTAGACTACATGGGGGGGGGGGGAAGCAAACT
>VXBW01001769.1:148112-167197 GCA_013400375.1 Thinocorus orbignyianus
CAAATTTAAGTAAAGTAATCATTTCACCCTCTATTCTGTAAAAAAATCTAAGAAAATTTGGAGAAGTTTCCAAGAATAAAAGATAGCTAATGGAATACTAACTAAAACCAGCAGGTGATATTCTCAATATTCACTGAATCTCATTTGATCTTCCTTAAAATGTGGCCAAATATAGAAAGAATCAAGTATCTAGAGTGAAGTGAAAGAGGTCACAACAGTTTGTTCATGTTTCTACTGCAAGCCCTTCCATACACATATCACCTTTCCTTTTTAAGAGAATTACAAAAATTGAATATAATGGAAAAAAATATTCTTTGTGATACATTCAGGTAACTTTCAAAGTCTTTAAAGGTGGTCTTAGAATAATCTTATTTCTGAAGCAAATAACTAGGTGCTTCCATGAAATCAGATATTTATTACCGCCTCAATATTAGAATTTGGAAGACTGCATAAACAAGAATTCAGTGAAAAACATGAAAAATACATATAAAATGTGTTTCAAGCAACAGTGAAAATATAAAAATGCCAATGAAAACTTGAAAAAGAAATAATGGATAATTAACCCGCGGACCCTGATCCAAATCTCATTTAAATCAACAGGAGTATTTCTGCTGCTGTCAGTGGATTTCATATGCATCCCAAAAAGGGATTTCCTAACCTACAGGCAAAGAAAAAAATAGTAGGTAAGAAATATTTAATGGAAGGAAAGAGTACGGGTAAAAGAATAATGCAGATGCACTTAACAGTAGCAACAGGCAGAGTTAATCTGCTTGACAAGAACTGTAGACAGCACAACATTTTTATAGATGTGGTTTGAGATTTATATACAGAAAAAAAATTTGTGACAATTGTGTTTCTCATACAAGTACCTCCATTTTTTAAATTCGTAGTTCATTAATTATTTAAAGAAATGAGAACTTCTTTCATCTTTAGTTGAAAATAATAGTGAATTCTTATATGGTCAGTGAGAGGAATACTTAGATAAGAACATAGAGTTTTAAACCTATGGGACTCATCAGAAACCCGCTGACATCTTCCTTTAAAGTTTCTTTCTGACTTCAACATGTTTTCAATTACTTCTAAATTAGAGTGTAGGAAATTTGCATGGCACCATTTCAAGTTTCAGTAGACATGAGTATTCAACTGGCTTTCAAAATGCTCCATCAGAGTGGAAGAAACTGTGAAAAGTTGTATGTGGTTTCAAGTTGTGCTTAAGGAAGGGGAAAGAAACACCTAAAGTAAATATCTGAATTTTTGTTTCCCAGTATAACAGCATATTATCTCTTTATTTCTATATTTAATTACTCCACAAAGTTTTGCTAAGCTACTGTAAACACTGCAACTTTCACGTGTTTAATAAGAAGCAATTGCACTGCTAGAGGTTGAAATAAAAGCAAACGCTGCGAAATCACATTGATCTAGCCATATAACTATACTCAGTGCATACTGTAGCAATTATTTTGTAAAAGGCTAGGGGGAGGGGAAAGAATAAACACCAGCTTCTCAGTACACAATTTTTATTTTTTTTTATAAGGCACCTATTATTGTTGACCATTTACACCTTGAGCCTCTTGAGTTTCAACAAAAGTCACATGCTTATGTGTAGCAAGTTAATGAGTATATCTCCCATTAACCAGGCATTTAATTTCAGTATTTCCATAGAACAATATAAATATCATATGAAGAAAAGGTAAATTAAAGAAGGATGCTTAATATTTCATTCTGATTTTTCATTTTCCTTTCTCTCCGCGACACAGTGGCCAGAGAATACAAATAATGGAGGAGCATGGTCAGGTAATTGCAACCAGTTCAGGGTGCTTTAGGAAGTTACTGCCCTTGATAGATGATGGTGTGAAGACATGCCACCCATTGCAAAGCAAAACCAAATGATTTAGCACACATTTCTTGCAATGACAGACTGTTGAGTCCATCCTCTGTAGGCACAAGCTAAAGATTCAAAATACTTCCTCTGTTTTCCAGTGTTTAAACAAAATTCCGTATGAAGATATAAACACATCATTAAAACACAGGCTAAAATATTAATACTAAAAATGTAATCCTATATCGTTCTTAATTCCTGTGAAAACTTTGGCAATCACAAAGTCCAAACTGCTTAACTAAGCCATGTAGAACAAGTGCTATATTTCTGCAAAGAGTATCAGCACCTCTGACTTTCTAACCTCTCTGCTGGCAAAAATGACAGATGTAGAAAAATCAAAGACTTGCCTGCTAAGCAATGGCTTTCCATTAGTGTTACTGAGAAGTTTCCTTCACTTTTTTTTCTTCCCCAGAAGCATTTACTTCATCTTAATAATACAGTAGGACAGTTATAGAAAACACGTTCAGAATTACCTGGTTATTAAGTATTTGGTTAGTCACCCTTCTATGAACAGTTTTTCTTAGGAAGCCATGTTACAGTTACAAAACTAATTGCTTGATTACATATTTTGTTTGATCTGAGAAATTAAACATTGATCTGAAATTAAACATTTGATTTGAGAAATTAAACATTGAGTTACACACTGAATTGCCTTTTAAAAAATGCTTTAAGAGGATTGCCCAATAGAGAGAAGGCGGCGGCATTAAGAGATAAATCAATATTGAAAGAAGAGAGAAGTATTACATGAATTACATGAATACAAGAGTATTTATTCATTAAGTAATCAGTTGTCTTCCCCCTCTCATATTGCTTGAGAAAAAAATTTCTCTAAAAAAAATATGTAGGCTGATGTGTCTCCAGTGTCAGGGAAGCCCAGACTGAAGAGACACAGCAGGGTCTACTGCAGGAATTCCACACCTTCATCTAAACCTGGCTTAGATCTGTTGCAGAAAAATTACAAACCTCTGCCTCCCTTTCCTACATTCATTTCTGAGTAGTAGTCAAAAATTATTTAATGGTAATATCTTAATATAAAAGATGATTCTTCTCCAAAGCACATCTGACAACCTAAAATCATTCAAGGCTCTTCCTGCTGAGAAAAGTGGTTTTTGAACAGTAATCTCAAAATTTACAATGATCATTGTCCTGAGCAGACAGTGACTCACCTTTAAATTCTGTGTTAGTATTTGAGCTGCAGCAATGTTAAATTAAGATTAATTCTGCAATATTTAGCTTATATAAATAAAACAACAAGGAAATGAAGTTTAAGAAATACGTGCACTTTGCTGGGTCTGACTCACCTCACTTGGCATTATTTTATATCATTTATTGCAATCAAATTGTTGTCTATTTACTCCAAAGAATCCTGTGCCCTGTTACACTGCATTCCAGTCACTTTAAATCTGACATATAAGATGGATATTTTGGCAAAAGGTTTTATTTGTAACTCTTATTTTTGCCTTCCCATTCCAAAGCTACTTCCAAAGGTTCCTACCCATGTCACTAGAAAATGTTATTGTTTTCAGCGTAACTGTATTTGGTCTATACTTTATACAAGTCAATACTACTTACCATTTTGTTTCTAGGACAAGCTTTCAAGTTTGGTACAGTACCCTTCAATGACATGTGCTCTCAAGTGCTTCAACACAATTTTATAGCACATCAGGTTTATTTAAAAGATGAAACAGCAAGTTCTGCTTACACATAATTAAAAAAATATGTAAGCTTCTCGTGCTTTTTTCCAGAGGAAAATAATTACAAATATATTAAATGCTATGAAAATTGATATTTATTATAGATGCTCTTTTTTTGCTGCATCTGGTTTGGTTTTCTGAGAAGGTTTAAAGGAATTGAGTTCTCTGCCACTGTTGAGTATGGGTTAAGAATTCCAAGCAATAGCAAGTAATTGAGCTCCATATTTTCCAAGAAATGTAAAGGAAAGCACT
Organism: Thinocorus orbignyianus; assembly: GCA_013400375.1. Taxonomy (NCBI): domain Eukaryota; kingdom Metazoa; phylum Chordata; class Aves; order Ciconiiformes; family Thinocoridae; genus Thinocorus; species Thinocorus orbignyianus. Next base: position 151,938 of record VXBW01001769.1, read on the forward strand.
ACTTACTTGCTCTGTGTTAAAAACGTTTTCCATTGTTACTAATTTATACTGCAGTATATCCAAAGCTCCCATTTGTGTGTGTCTTTGAAGCTTCATTGTGGAATCAGTCAAAATTGGGAGAACAGGAAGCAGAAATAAACTGTTGCAAAGACGTTAGGAAAAAACAAAACCCATGTAATGGCCCTCAGAGTTAGTTTGCTGCTGTGATAGGTCATCCCCTGACTACTGCAATCCTCCTCCCTCCTCCTCTAAGGGTAACAACAGTCAGAAAACAAGAGTACATACCTTTTCTTCTCTTGAAGTCTATACTCTTCCTTTTTTGATGAGTCTACCTGTTAAATTTTCAAAAATACTTTTTTTCTTAATCTTTTTTAATAGCATATTGAAGGAGGCTGTCAAAATTTAAAGGATGCACAATCAGGGCATAAACAAGCACTGATCGGGGAGGGGGGAGGGAATGGTAAAAGGTAAAAGTAGCATACAAATATTCCATAAAATTCCATTTACAATGACCAATTCAAAATAATAATTAACTTCTGCATTTCTTTTTCCACTTACTCATGCCTGTACATACAAGTGTTCCTTCCCATTTTTGTATCACTGAAACATACCGGGAACTCATAGCAGGAAAATTCCCAATTATGACAATTAAGCCTTACAGAGAGAATGGTCCTTCAAACATCATTTTAAGTTGTACTTCAGCTCTGCTGGGATTCTTATCTAAGTTATTACTGTACAGTTGGTTCTGAAAGGGAACCAGCTCAGCCTGTCCTGCTGTCTAGAACACAGCACCTGAGCATATAAATTGATAAGTAGTATGCTGGGAGACATAAAGAAAGCACTCCAGAAAACACATTGCTCCACTTCCTTACAATTGTCACCTTATTAAAGAATTCTGCACTATCCATATTAACTAGGTTTTCAGCTGTTAATGGATATGTATCACAAATTAAAGATGATTGATGATGGTTTATGACTGACTAACCCAGAAAAAGCTAATATGTGCAGGTACCAAACTCCTGGAAATAAAACAAACTGTGTGACCTGACAAAATCTAGTGATGCTTGATCCAACTATTCGCACCTCCTACCTCCAAGCCTAGTTGATGAAATCCACAGAAGAGAGGAGCTTTAAGAACTGGTTTTCTTTTATGCCCAAGAAATTAGTACTCCCAAATAGACCAAAGACCAAAGTTTATGGTATGCTGACAGTTTACAACTACACTAGCAGTCAACGTATGAAGAAAATGTTATAGAAAATAAACTTTGCACTTAATAAAATTTGGCTTCAAAAACTTCTATCCTACTAACATGCTGTTAGTTCTGACCCATGTTATACTATATCAACCAATCCATTGTACTAAACCAGCTGTACACAAAGCCATACAACTGAAGTTTTAAGATCTCAACACAAAATACTGAAGTCTCTTTTACAGTGAGGCCAAAGACATTTTTCTGCTCTTGTTAGAATCCAGTATTTCCTCATAAAGTTTTCATAAGATGAAAAACTATTATTTGTTCACATACAGTAAGTGTTAAATTAGCATGCCAGTAAGAGTTTCAAATTTAAGTGGATTATCTTTGATTTAAGTTAAAGTATTCATTAACTGACATTTTGCCAACTAGAAAATAGAAGCAATTATGTATATGCAAATAGTCGTGGAGCAGGGACATTTCTCCCTTAACAAGAAAGAAATTACTTACTGTTGGCATGAAACACAATGCAACCTGCTATAGTACTATGATAATGTTGCAGGCACCATTAGCAATTATGGTAGCTGTTGCAATTTTTTCAGCATACTATCTCCAATGAATGAAATTATAGCATACTGTAGGACTTCTTAGAAATTTAGGCTTCTTATTCTAGATAACACTACATGAAGCTAGGACTCAGCTTTGAGAAGTACTTAGTCACCTGTCTAACTTTATTTTTATAAGCAGAGCTTGTGAGGATAACTCCTGTGGTTAACTAGCCATGTTTTTAACTGCTCTGTCAAAGTGGCACAATACCCCAGAGTAGTACTGTACTCCTGAAAGAAGGAAATAATTTATTAAAATGCAGCGAGTGCATTAAGCTGTTTCTCCACACAATACATCTATACAACTATTCCGGGTATAACATTTATTATATGAGTTTAGCACACTCTGGTATCACCAAAGAAGTGAGGCAGACTCATCCAAGGCACTTGCCTCCGGCCACTTTCTTACAGCTTGACTCCTCCCCTTTCTCCAGACTGACAGATCTTCACACCTAATGCACTGACTGTTTTCATTATCAAAAGCTTGCACTGCATATCTAAATTCCCTCTTTATTCCACTCTCTCTTTTCACTGCTCCCCACATCCCAGTACAGCTTTTCTGTTCCTGCACTGCCATTTGCAGTAGGTCCCCTGTAACCATTCAAACAACAAAGCAGGAACAGTATAGAAAAGACAGCTGCCACACAGCTAGCCTAATCTGGCTCAGTATAAGCCCTTTTTTCACATGGAGGGACAGACAAATTCAAGTCAAAGCGAGCACCACTTCAGGTGTGCTTAGAATCTCAAAATTACACAGCAGGGGCAGAGGTGGGGATGGACTGAGGAGGCTGTGTCATCCCCGCTGACCCCAGTATCAGCTGCGAAAAAACAACAGTCTCTTACATATGTAAATACAGCATCTGAAGATCCAGATTAATTATTTGAATACTTAGGCTCTGGAGTTTTACACTTCACAATGACTGATGACCCACAGTTACTAGCTACTGAGAAACCTAACATTTGAGACAGCAATACCTTGCACAGAGCAGGCTTCTTTACACATTTCTTGGATCCAATTTAGAATTAGTTTTAACGATCATCACAACTATTTTGTCGTTGAGCAATCTACGATCTACAGATGTAAACACACACACAAGGCTGTAAAGCAAAGGAAATTGCAATTTCTAAATTGCTTCAGATGTCATCTTCATACACAAAAATCAACAGTGTTACTATCCGTTTGTTGCTCACTTCTAACTAGTCTGCATTGTCACTTAAGCAAGCCTTATGTTTACATTTTAATAATTAACAAAATACATAGGATACTAAGTGCAGCACTATAAAGATTCTATCTTGCAGTGAAATACTAAGATTTCAGTTTGTTATATTAATCGATATCATTGCCTTGGTTGCACAAAAATTAAATTTTCATTGCCATTCACTGAGTAAAATTAGCTAAAATATTTCAATAAAGAAGATAAGAAGAGACTGTTAATATTTTATTTATCATGGATAGCACTTTTAAAACACCGCCCAAAAAAAGTGAAACCCAAACCAAAATTTAATACTTTTTTTTTTTTTTCTGGAGCTTGATCTTTATGTTTAAGAGCTTATGAAAAAGATATGTAGATAAAGTTCTGCACCCAGATACCCAGTTTTTACTTAATACTCACAGAAAGAATCTTTTGCTTACCACTGAAATTACCTCCAGTATTTCACACTGAGAACAGAAGTGTATGACACTTTTCAATATTAAGACCCATTTCAGGCACATAGGCAGGTCTTGTAAGTGTAGTTATAAGAAAGAGACACAAAATGTGTAAGTAGAACAGTTTCATTTCCCCATTTGCTTAATGAAGTATGAGGCCTGAAAATTTAATTAGATTTATTCCACCTTTTTTAACATAAGATAGTGGATTTGGACTGTACTGGTTGTTGTCCTGGAAGACCACACAGGTAGTGGGAGAGTGCCCAAGTCCCCAACAAGTTCCAGTGCAGAGATACACAGGGTCTTTTAAAGAAAACTGAAAGAGACTGCAAAGACAGGCTGGACATCGCATACACATAAATTCCCAGTTGGAATGCCCTGAAATAATGGTTCATAGTGACGGGAGTCATTGCTTAAAGCCTGTTCTTCCAAATTCCATGTAGTTGTTGCTGACCACCGCTTTTTTTTTCCATAGCTGTGAGTAGCGGACAGCAGTATTGTGAGGAGGCAGAAGAGACAAACTATATGAGAAAGACATATCTGCATTCATAATGCTTAAGACCAAATCCCTACACTTAGGTAACTTGACCAGTTTCAACAGATATGTATTGCACTAAGGGCTTAATTCCAAATTTCTCTGATGTAACCATCTTATGTTTGAGTCTATAGTTACAGAAAAAACAGTATGACAAAGGATCATTTTAAAGTAATGTCCCTGCTAACAGCTTTGATATGAAGCAGTAGGGAAAGTACTCTTAAAGCATGAAGCACTAATTTCTGCTACAGTACTACCCGTAACTGGAATTATATATACACCCATCAAAATCTCACTCTTGACTTTGAAAATTTACCCTCAAATTGGTTCCCAGTGAAAAGAAACTACTGATTATACCTGCTACTTCATTTCAGCAAAATGCTACCAATGGAAGTGAGGTTTTTAAATCAATTACACTAAGGATCCTTCGGACTGTGAAAGAAGTGCACACAAGGAGTTATGCACATGGATTCTGTAACAAACATACTAAGCTATTCTGTAAAACATTTATGGAAAAAATATTGCTACTTGCAAACAGAACAAAATAGCTCTAGATAATGTTTTAAAATATCAACTGGCTTTGAAATGGTAGAAGAAAATAGAATCTCACCCCAGACTTCAGGAGATAAAATACAGCAAAGCAAACTATACCGATATACATCTGGGATACATCATGCCTAGCAGGACCAGGAACAGATGTTCCAAGTTTGCAACAGCAACTGCTATTCACGTACTATTGCCTGGTGCAATCATGCCTGGCCTGATAATGTAGTTTATGTGCTTCAGTGTTGTATACGCTACATAAAGCAATACAAAGGAGTAGACCAACAAAAGACAGGAGGAAGGGGGGATTAAAAAAAGCAGAGGCACTGCTTTTTTTTTTTTTTTTGCCATTGGGCGTTAGTAACATTTCTGCCTTTAAGCTGCAACAGAACAGGAGGAGCTCAGCTGACCCTACAGAGGCTCTTTGCTCTGGCCTAGGCACCACTACCACTAGTGCACAGTCCTTCCTCACTGGGCCATGCTACTAGAAAGCCTTGCATTGTAAGACCCAAATGTTTTATTTTAAGTACTTTCAGTACATCTAATTAAGCACATCACCCACTTTTGGCAAAATACAGGCATAAGCAGCTTTCATTTCTTTTATAGCTGTAAATGTTTCCCAAGAAAAAAATTACAGAGATCAGAGCTACATAAAACTCTTTTTACAAAGGAGACTAAGAAAGAAGACCTCAAAAGATCTGTTATGCTTCAGGAATCTTTGCATGTTTAACCTTTAAATTCTATATATGGAGGTGTTATGTAAAATGTCTTATTTCAGACACAAACATTTAGAAATCTGATTAGTGTCTATTTGGAATAAAAAGAATGAAGGGTCGAAAAATAAATTGCATAATCATCAACTGAGAAGCCGTAGGAAGCAGATTTCAGTATATTATTATACAGTGGAAACTGCATTATATGGACCAAGAAGTTCATCATCGCTTTTTAAAAGTCAGACTGTAAATATTTCACTGGGGTTTATTTTCTACGTTGATTGCATGCTGCTCCAAAATCTATTGCATTATATTTTTTGAGACGCTAGCCATGAAAACACCCATAACAAAACACCCTTACCTATAGGAATTTTATCTTAGCAACACAGAAGCTAGCCAACTTATTTCAAAATTATTTTCATAAAATGTGGCAAATTAAAACCATGGAAAATACAAGGAAAAACCACATTTTAGTGAGCAGAAAACCCCATCAAAAATAAGAAGCTCAATCTAAACAAACAATTCAAAAGTATTTGGTCAGTCTTCAATAATATCAGCAGATAAAGACTTTAAAAGCCATGTCCAACCCAGAAGGCAATTTTTTATACTGAGACCAAAATTTTTTTTTCCTTCGATTTTTCTGTATTTGCATTTTATTTCTGAGAACCATATTAATTCCACTATTAAACTGATACCATTGATTCAGATACATCTTGATTATTTTTAGATAAAACAAGAGGGGAAAAAATTGTATTTTTAAAAGGGATGATTTAAAAGCAATAGTTGTCAATGATACTGAAATCACTGAAACTATGTCAAGCCTACTATAACTGTTCAGATTCCTAAGAAATGAAGATTCTCTGCACAAAATCACACAAGTCTGAATTTGAAAAGACAATTTGCATTAAGTTTCTTTCAAGTTGCTGATCAGTTAAATTCTTTACTGGATTTCAAATATATAACATAGAACAGAGTAACATTTTTAACATTAACTCTGAAAATTTACATGAGCGAATAGTCACTGCACATCTGTGTTTAGACAGTGATGTAAAACAAACTACAAGGCTTTTAATTCTTTCATTATTATTATTATTATTATTATTTTGCTGTCTTGCATAAAGTGAACAGGGTCCCAATTCCTTATATGCTGTAAAACTTTTAAAGCAGACAAATGCCCTGATTCTCAAAACAAGCCATGATTCATAACCAGTGAGTTTAATAAGAATTAAATGCCTCAGAGTACTTGGATGATATGTTTTAAAAATTTAAAATGTAATTAAAAATTTCTCCAATACTTCACTGAAAATCTTTTTCCATTGCTTCCCCTACTCTCCCATGAAATTATTATATCATGGAGAAGCTGTAAGGAATGATGTACTTTCATTTTCTTCTTGTTAGATCTTATCTGGACACAAGATAAGGATTATCGCATCTCTTGAATACACATTTCCACTAATACCATCACTTGACTTTTCGTATCTGCAGAGCTAGAGTATTTTAATTTATGATCATTTTAATTATGTCTAGGGTATAAGTCCCAAGGTTCTTCAGTTCTAGGATAGTTCTAAATTGTGCTAAGTCTCCCATTTGAGTAATTCCTGTAGAGAGTATTATCTCTTAATTCTAGCCAACACAGTCATGATGGTTATGTGTTTAATTAAGTAAAGTTGTAAACTCTTCCAGCATAAAATATTCACATCTTTAGTAGCTCAGTAGGTAGCTTTATCCCAGCTTGAATCCATTTCTTATTTATAAAGTCAAATTTAAAAGTATCCTTAATACACAGAATATAATAACCTAAAATAAGATTATATAGCAACAGTTATGATAAAAGACATAGAAAAGTTTTAAATTTAAATATTTTTCCATATTCATTCATCCATATTTCCATTCCATACAGGAAATGCAAAAATAAATCATAAACAAAGAATAAACAGATTCTCGACTGGAATTCCCATACAATCTGTAAAAGACTAGAAGCTGCAAAGAAGTAAGTGCAAGTGCAGTTCATAAATAGTAGCAGAATTAAAAGAATTTAAAACATTTTATTTGAAAACAGAAAAGTCTGCCCAAAACAAAGGGGGTTTCTCGATTGAAATGAAGAAGGATTTACCTTAGAAGTCAAAAATTTTGGCTGTGTGAGTGAATAAATACATCTAATGTAAAGATTTCTCCATATGACCAAAACAATGCAAAGGAATCTTGATAAAGAGACGTGAACCAAGTTTCTCTTCAGGTGGCTTTTTTTGTTGTTTTTAATGGCTTGATTTGGTTTCTGTTGTTTTGGTTTCTTAAAAGAAATGTAGAGCAAATAGCTTGATTAGTTTGATTCACATCTCATGTTCCAAAAATTCCAGGGAAAACATTTTAAAAAGAGTGATCCAGATAATTTGGCTGCTGTTCTAGTACACAGAAAAACTCTTTAATTTTCTTTAGCACTTGCTGTCACAATAGTCTGTAACAACTTCCCAGAGTGACATCTAGTGATGATTTAATTTATAGGTAGCATTTGGCATTTGACTTCTCTATTTCTTCAGTCTTTTGAGTACTTACTACACTCACTAAACAATGTCACATCAATACTCTTTCTTAGCCAATTAGTATTATCCACAAAAAAAATTACCACACATGTGAGATTGAAACATAGCGTGATTTTCATTTTCTTAAACCTAAACAGAAAAAGCCCGGGTTTGCAATGCTCTCAGGCATGAAGACAAGGTTCCTAATCTGTACCATGTACTTCGTATACTATGTTAATACTATCTAATACATCACTGAATTTTTGAAGTCCCAGAATTTAAGTATTACTCTAACTTTCTACTAAAATCTTACTGTATGTTAAAGCCTTAAAGAAGTCTAAAGCTCTTGATCAAAATAATTCACTTGAAGCTCAGTCTTCGTTTCAAAATTAGCTGGCCTATTAGACAGTGAGGCAACCTTTGATAAGAACACATATGAAGTTCAATACAGAAATCCAACTGAATTATTTCTTTCTTTTGTGACTTAATATTATATATGACATTTTAAAGACGGAAAAGGGGAAATTTAGTCTTCATTTTTAAGCAAATTTTCTAGTAAGAAATAGCATTTGGAGCTGGCAGTTCAGTGAACTGTCATTTTTAGCTCACTCCATTTGGCAAAGCCTATTACAATCTCTCTTGCAGGTAAACTGTTTGTCAGTTTTACTGTCAAGACACTCCAAGATACTTACACAGGGAAATAATTATCAACATATCTTCTGAAAATGAAATTGTTTCTTGCTTCTTCCTCTCTGCTCAGCTTAGTGAGTTCTGTTACTTGCTTTTAGTGTTGCATAGTAATTTAAAATCAAGAGCACAATGAGATATTATATGCTCCTGTGGAAAATCACAAGCACCTTCATGGACTATGGATGTATTATGTATTGATATTACATATGGTAATATCAATATGGTAATAATAGTTGAAACAAACAAACAAAAAAAGATAACAATCAACCTTGAAAACCTTCTGTTGAAGGCAACTTTGGAGGGGTGATAGCTCAGGCCAACTTTTATCTTACTCATCTGATACTGTAAGGAAGGATTCATTGCTAACCACTGTAAATAATCTATTCAGAGGTAGGTTAGAAGCCATTCATGGTACTCTGTTTGCAAGCTGCATGCAACTGTAGCATAAGATTAACTAATCTTACGTTTTCTTTACTGAAAGCACTTTGTGCTTAGCTTCTAATTGCTGTACATAATGTAAAAATGCACTTAGTTGTTTTACATGTGTCATATGCCAAGAGAATAGCAGTATGCAGAAGAAAGGCAAACCAGACTGGCATATGTTTTCTGCATCTCACTGAAGTACCATCTCCCTGGGCACTGCCTGAGGAAACAATCACCAACAAAGCTTTGTGTGAACATCAAAAATGAGAAAATCACAAACAAAAATTAATGGTCACAGCCACTTTTCTCAGCATCATGCAGACTGACTAAGCAAACTTGACTTACATTATCTTCTCATTTTTCTCTGACCCAATAGGGAAGATTCACATCAAAGGAACATTGATGAAAAAGTAAAAGGACTTTCCGTTTTGCCACAGGCATTTATTTTATCCACAAATCTGCAATTCTTTTGAGATGGTGGTGATAGTGTTTTCAAGTATTCCATAGGAAATATCTATATCACATCCTCAGGTTCTTAAAATACCATGGCTGTAATAAAATTTGATACACAAATATTAGTTTCATCACCAAAACAATAATTTAACTATTACTTACTGTCAAGTCCTAAAGATCTGCACAAATCTGTAAGGATATCACAAATTGAGTTAACCAGACAGCTACAGATACGTGGTTTTATTTTCAGGTTTCTAAGTAGTTCTTTACTTAAGGGATTTCCTTCTTACAGGAATTTGTAGAATCTCCTGCAAATACATTTTGAGCCAGGCTATTTAAGTTTGTTATTACTGTCTTTTCATTACTCCAGCCCACAGATGGGTATATAGCCTGAAAAGCAGAAAGTGAATTGTTTATATGTATACATTTGGTAGCTATTTCAAAAACATATTGTTGTTTAGAGAGTTTCGTGGGGGTTTTAAAAGTAATTTACATAAATAAAAAGAGGTAAGTCTAAAAATTTGAACTGGAAGTAACAAAAACATTCTAAGAAACAAAGCCATATGACACTGAGAATCTATTTTACACAAATTACAAGGATTAGAGAAGGAAACCTGAATGCATCTTTCAAGAAATTCAATATTTTCAATTTAAAAAACAAAAATGTCGCAACTTACATTCTATTTTATTCTGTTCAGCAATTATTTGCTTTTAACTCCATTTTGCTGTTCCGAGAGAACATGAGTTAATGAAGCTTCTACAGATGTTTTAATTCCCCCAATAGACCACTTTTACTGCTGTAACTCCAACGCCCGCCATGCTCCCAGTGACACTCCTATCACTCAAGAGATGCCAAAGTTATAACCATCTGCATATGCATATTGAATATCTAAGTGGTTGCTGCTTAAGAGAATTTATAATGGCTGAGACCTGCCTGCCTCACCATCAGTGGGAATGCTCGTATCCTCCACACAGCTGCTGAACATCACAAAACTTGCAAGAAGCCATATCACAGATATTTTCTCCTTAGATTTGGTTGACAGTGGTCAGTCAGTTTGAAAGTCGTAACTGAAACACAGATGAACTTAATCATACCATCTTCAGATTTTAAAAAAGACAAAAACAAAACCAAAAAAAAAACCACAAACCAAACCAGCAAAAACTTTTCCCAAACTTGCATAGATCAAGTTCTACCAAGCACATTTAGCTACAGAATTTGTACTTTATGTATTTAAATCAGATTTCCACTGTCAATCAGAACATGGCATCAATAAAATTTAAATTTCTCACACGGTAAGGACAGGTTTCAAAATTCAGAATTGAAATATCCAGTACTCTAATAACTACAAAATTCAGCCGCTTTTTTTATTTTGTGTATACTACACCTGTCACAGAAAAGTGGAAATCTCATAAGTTTAAAATGAAAAAGTCAGAGGCAAAAATATTTTCTTCAGGTATCTTCAAATTGTCACCTTTTACATAAGATCCACCTGACAATTAGTTTCACCTTCAGTCTTTGGAAATGCTAGCAGAATTTAAACAATATATATTAAACGCAATATATAAATTAAGAGAAGTATTTTTTTAGATTTAGTAATCAACTAAACCACGGTTTTAGGCCCCCTTAGGTACAATGCCCAAAGCAGATGGTAATCTTTCACCTCAAAAGACAACTGGTGTTTGACAATGAAATCTTGATCACCTACCATCTGCCTGCTAATGATTAGCAGTACCAGGATCATTTGTCTGAGTATACTCAAGAAGTGCATCTTGGACAGCTTTGAGGCTCTGATAATCTTAGTTCACAAAGTAAAGTAGACGTCAAATATTGGAAAGGCTATAGGTAAACACAAAGTCTTAATTTCTTCTGTGAAATACTGAATCTTTGCTAATATTGCTTTGGAAAATGTATCTCTTAAAATATTACTTTCTCTGCAAGAATACGCACGTAAATCTATAGCCACAATTTCGTAGAGTTTTTGCTTGCCAGGAAAGGCAAGGACAAAATGTTAAATCTGAATAACCCTGCAACAATAAGCAAAGCAATAAAACCTGTTGAATTCAAAGTCAACATTTGAAAACTAAAAGTCCAATGTTACAGCAAAGCCTGTAGCTGCCCCCCTCCCAGCTGTTTTTGTTTTTTTAACAATCCCTACCTTCATTTGCTACAGCAAGGTTTTTATAGAACACAAAAATAGCCAACTACAGCAATGTAAGTTTAAGTAGAAAAAAATCACTTTTCTCACTGGAAAACAAAGTGGTTTGAAAGCAAATGTCCTCATGTCCACAACTTCTATAAAGGGTAGGACTTTTTCCCTTATTTTCCTTTGTAGTACAGCAACTTTCAGACTGCCTGAGCTTAAAGACCAGAAAGTCCTCTCTGTGGATGTAGAGGAAAGACTTAATTTCTTCACTTCTGAGGTTTGGTGAGTGTAGCTGCTAGCAACATCCACTGATCCTCTAAAAAAGTCTCCTGCTCTCCTGCTTTGACTTCTTCTCACTGAGTGTATCCAGCTGTTTCTGAGTTAACATCTTGCCCCTCTCCGTAAAGGCCATCTAAGATAGCCACAGGCTTTGCAAAGCCCAGAATTGCCACAGCTAGAGCATGGCAGACAAGCAGTCTTCCTCTTGGCCCTCTGTCTGGGATGTAGCTTTTAAAGTAGCACATACAGGGCTGAAAGTAAATAAATATGCCACCTGTCATATATCACATCCTACAGAAATCCAAGAAGGATTCTCTTCTGATATGACACAGTGCAGCATTTTTCCCCTAAGGGGATGTCCCCGGACACTCAGTAACATTGATAGCTTTGTTTGTCAGTGTTTCTACTCGCATGCCATATGTTCGGTAAGAACAAATTTAACCTCATACAATTTGAATTCTCTTTCTTCATGGCATCTTATAATTTTAAAAGTGTATCTATGACAGACAGCTTCCCATAAAAAGAAGATAGCAGTTTTTTCAAAAGACTGCATAATTCCCAAGCATTTCTTCTCCTCTTCTGGATACAGAAAATGATACCTCTTCTGAAATATACAGTAGAGAACATAATATTTCTTTATCATTCTGTGATACACTAGAGCAGATTCTGAGGTACCTGTGGGTACAGCAGAAGACTTTTTTCTTTTTTTTTTGTGGGAGGGTAAGCAAGCCACATGTTCATTTCATCTGATCTGACATGGATTTTCCATACTGCAGTTCTAGGGACTGCAAAAGTTTTAATGTTCAGCACAATATTTCATTGATTTTTCATAGATCCCATGAATAACACAACTAACTTCTCCTTAGCAGTAAGAATTAGTTCAGTATTGCCATTTTGACTGGATGTGAATTTCCAGTGTTAGAAGCCTCTCAGTATAAATAACCATATCTTTGTCCGTTATTTTCCAGCCGCAAAAATGGAAATCTCTTCAACAGTTATCATTTTCAGTCACATTGTGCTACATTTCAAAGAGGCATAAGAATTCCTTAAGGTGTGGGACAATGGCTTGTTTGGTTACTCTCTTTTGAATCAACTAATCAAATGCACACTGTTATTCTCAAATAAAGCCATTCTCCCATCTGTAGCAAATTATTAATATTTTTTTAAGAATATGCATACTGTTTTCCTTCTAGTGCAATTATTTTCTCACACTCTTTGAACTCTTTCCAATACATTTTTCAATAGCAAGTAGAAAACCAGCTTAAATCTTAAGTTACCATACAGATACCCTATTTCAACAAATACTTCCATGCTTCATGTGTTCAGTCCTACAAAGTTAGGCCTCCTTCATTTTATCACAGGGCTTGTAGTCATATTGCACAGTCACACATGAATAAGCTTCCAGAGCACCTCCATGCAGTAGGATAATATAATTTGAATAAAGCAAGAGAGCAAAGTTGTTTGTGAGGTTTCTCCAAAGCACCAAAAAACAAGACCTGGAGAGATCTTCTTTGAAGTGAGCATGCAAATTATGTACATTTTGCAATACACAAAAATAATGCAAACACATAATCTCAGGGACTCAAAGCTAACTACACATGGGGTAAACTTAGGTTAATTAAAGTCTGGAAAAAGAATAATAAAGTTGTGAATAATCATTGCTTTTTTTTATTTTATTTTATTTATATCTGAACATCTTTTCCAGGAACAATTTGAATATGCCATTCCAGACTATCTCTTCAGTCCACAAAACACTAAAGATATGATTCAACAAAGATGATTGAGGAGCACCTCCCTTATGAGGAACGGCTGAGAGAGCTGGGACTCTTCAGCCTGGAGAAGAGAAGGCTGAGGGGAGACCTTATTAATGCCTGTGAGTACCTTAATGGGTGGGTTGAAGGAGGATGGAGCCGGACTCTTTTCAGTGGTTCCCAGTGAGAGGACAAGGGGCAACTGGCACAAACTGGAACACAGGAACTTCCATTCAAATATGAGAAAAAACTTCTTTATGGTGAAGGTGACAGAGCACTGGAACAGGCTGCCCAGGGAGGTTGTGGGGACCCCTTCTCTGGAGATTTTCAAGACCCACCTGCATGAAATCCTGAGTGATGTGCTCTGGGCAATCCTGCTTTAACAGGGGAGTTGGACTAGATCATCTCTAGAGGTCCCTTCCAACTCCAACAGTTCTGTGATTCCATAACAATTGTGACAGGCTGTAACAAGACTACTGACTTATTACCCTTCAGATTACTAGGTAGATTCCGTGAATCTAATTACACAAAGGCACAGTAGAGCAAATTATAGTAGGTAGGTAGGTAGTAGGTAGGAGAGTAGCAGACCAGCATGCATCCTCAAACGCAACAATTATTAATGCCCTAGTCATTTCTATTTTGACTATGGAATTTCAGGTGATATTCTTAATACTACAGATGTCTACTCTTAGAGAGAACACATACAAAGCTATTTATGGCTTCTTACCAGGCCCCTGCTGATGCTCTCTAAAAGCTATTCAAGTTTTAATATCTAAAGACAAATAGTGACATATCAATATCTAATGAAATAGACAAAAATATACTGAAATAATAAGAAAACAAGAAGCTCTACTATGAAATGATTTAATACTCTACTATGAGGTGATTTAATAGCGTCTCATCACATACAAGTTATAGAATAATTTTTAAGGAATAAAGTGATGAGTGAATTCTCCTTTTCCCCGTAAGTCTTTACTCTGCATATTAATTCATATTTACATGGACCATTTGCCCTTGCACATATCTTTGGAAAGTCTTCTAATGAGTATGTGAATCATCTTACCATCCTGAATAATTAAAAAAGAGGATATTAACCTATAAGTATTAAATTTAGATCTATTATTATCATTTCACAATTTTTCCTTAAGTCATGGTCACCAGCTTTATGTGATGAAAAAAAATTACCTTCTCCTTCTAGTTATCCCCTACCTTCTAAATAAATTCATCTCAAAATGTAAATGTTCAAGAAATTGGAGACTCTTAGTACATTTGAAACTACTTTTCCCCATATCTTCAAATACTGTGGGTTGTAAGGCCTTCAAGTTTTTATTATTTTTTTTAAACAAAAATACAAAATACTTTATTTAAAACCGCCTTTAATGGAAAAGTATCAGTGTAGTTTAGCTTAGGAGATTTAAAGTGACAAAGTTTATGAGGTACATTAAAACCATATATCAGACTCAGCAGAGTAGCTCAAAAAAACCCAGTAAACTGTTGGGTACACATGTATTCTTTCAAGACCAAAATGCAGGTATCAACTTTCCTGCAAACTACAATTAATTGCTTTTTTAACTGTAAGCTTGCCCTCTAAACTGAGTTGATTTTCAGTCTCTGGCATCTTTCCCCTTGATCTGTGACTACTCAAGATTTTGCCCTTCTGCCCGGGTTAATTCTCCCCTGACTCTGTCAGGGAACAGCTATTCCATCCCATGTGCACCAGGCCCAGGGGCAGCAGGGAGCTGGCTGGGGGAGGGGAGGGACAAC
>VXBW01001769.1:167209-183635 GCA_013400375.1 Thinocorus orbignyianus
GGGAGGGTGGTGGTGGTGGTGGCGGTGTCGGGATATATATGGGAGTGGCTGGGCTGGGAGCGCGCGCAGCGTCGGCCAGTATCGTATTCGTGTTTGTATCCCCCCATTGGTGTTATTGTTTTCCCTGTAATACTTGTTGTTCTGTTAAACAGTTTTTCTTTTGTTTCAACCCACGAGTCTGCCTTTTCCTTCCAATCCTCTCCTTGCGCTGGGGGGAGGCAGAGCCAGCGGGCTACCACGTAGCTCTTTGTTGCTGCCGAGGCCAAACCACAACACCTTCCCAGCGAAACACTTGTCAAATATTATCAAGACACAGCAAAGATGACAAACAGCTCTAAGTGCTGATTATTTTCTCATTTCTTTCAGCAGTACTGTGTTGGAAGTCTTAATATCCAACATAGTGGAAAAAGATCCCCCCTTAAACTGACTGAAAAACAAAACAAAACAAAACATACATAGCAAACACCCCCCCTCCTAAACTGCCTCCCAAAATTCTGAAAGGTTAATTATAGATATCATTATTTGAAAACTTTGATGCTAACATACATGGTTGTCACACAATAATAAGAATGTTCAGACTCTCAATGGTCAGAGGTGAGATGAAAACACTTGCAGGACTAACACTCATTTCATCACAGGCCATTGTGTCGTATATTTTAAGAAATACTACAGGAATAAATTACAGAGGTAAACAATGAATATATTCCATATAGTTTTACTCCTTTAGCTTATTAATCCATAGATTTGGGACCTGCAAACCAGGACATTGGGAAGTACTGATTTAATAGCATTTTGATAAGGAAACAAGAACATATTGACTGCAATTTCAGAAAATGTATTGCACTGCAAACTTTTGCACAAGGGCACAGTTATATCTTTCACAAGTTACTGGTTCTCGTGTTTTGAAGACAAAATAGAGCCAGGAAAAGCCAGTCTTATCTCTCCTGCATCAGCATTCTACTTGCAATGATAAATAATTCCCAAAATCAAAGCTGGTCACAAATTGATGGCCCAAAATAGCCATCTATATCTGTACAGCTTGATAGATGTTTTCCACATTTTTGATGCCTGGAGATAAGTTTCAGAGCCTACCTCAGGCCCTGCTGCCACCCCCTGGCTCCCAGCCATCCTTGTTGAGACTAATTAAATTTCCCAGCAGTGTTTATTATTAACTATTGCAACATTCAGCATACAGATTGCACTGCCCAAAATATGTAAGATAACTAATCTACTCTGAATGAGAAGATTTCCTTAATTCCACAGGGGTGTAACATAAGTTCCAATGGTTACTTGCTCCCACACGCCAGCGGGAGACACATACCTGTTTTATTCAATGTCAGGTTGTTCATAGCAAAAGTCCTATTTTCTTAATATGGTTACATTAACCCAACAAGCCATATTAAACAGCGATTCTGCACCAGCTTGCAGGCTATGCTGCCCCAGCAATTACGCCATCACAATAATAGTCTTGTGGGATGAACGCTCCAACAGCTCTGCAAGTAAACAGGTGGCAGATTAGATAAACACAGCCCAAGGCACCTGTAGCTTTCTAAAATTATTATTATTAAAGGAAACATCCATGAATATACTCTATTGCTTACACCAATGGAAACTGAGTGCCTTTCAGGTACTTAGTTTTATTCTGCATGCTTCTCTACACAGTGGTGGGATTTATGGTGGATTTTTTTTATGCACAGAGTGAAATAGCTCAATACATTCCAAACGAGGTAAAGAGGAAATACAGCACAACACAGGAAAAGGGACATATGATTTTGTTCATCCGCAAAAGTATAAAGTTGTGTCATCCTCCTATAAAACAGTGAGTATTAACCCCTAGGAGTCATCACTTCTCTACCTTGCCAGTCAAATAAAAGAAGTAATAGCAAGTGAACTGGCTGGAGCAGTGTTATGCATGAAATATTGCACTGCAGTGAGAAAATACAAACTGGAGAGACTGCATGAAACAGTCTCCCTTTTGTCAAGTAGCACCAATGCTACCATAAAAATTGAGATGCACAGAACAAACTGGCAAGCACAGAAGTTCTAGGTTAGATATTAAGATCATGTCATATATCACTTTTTTTAATTTATGTTACTTTGAAGACTATAGAGACAGCCAATGCTTCAGAGCTGTTTAACAGCACAGTAGAAAGCAGCTGGCACTACATGTGCAGCTTTTGTCCCTGTTATTCTGCTACTGAACAACACTTAATATATACTGAAACTGTTTGCTTCCTGAATGACTGCTGCAGTAAAGTGCAGAACACGAGACAGTTTCCATAAACATTACCTACAGTAAGTTTGAGAAAGATAGCTGCTCACATGTGTGATCTTCTGGAGCACAAACTTTCTTTGGCAATAGCAGACCCTTTCATTTCTTTCAAGCCTGCTGACAAGGTGGCAGGTTGATGATGTAACCCAGCTCCTACCTGAAGGAAGACAGGTGAACTGAATAAAAACTAATGATTTGTTTACAGCAAATTGTTTTCATAGATGCAGTCTTAAACCAAGACAGTGAATTATCTGAGGCTTTTCAAGTATACTCAACACACTGAAATCTTTCAAAGTGATCCTATTAGAGAAGCAACCAAGTCTTCATCTATATTTTGTAATAAACAGCAGTGCCTTCAAAGAAGATTGATTTATACATGACTGTAGACTAGAACTGGCAGTATGGTCAATGTCCTAAGTATCTATTTTTGGTGTTCTTTTTCTGATGCCCATCTTCATTCCTCCTATTCTGTTCCACAGTCCCATTTAGTCTTGGCTTTGCTATTACTATTTCTGACTCTTTCCCAACTTCAATGTATCTCAGTCCTTATCAACCCATAATACTCCTGCTCATTTCACTTATCTCTGGCAGTTGTTTCACTTTGGCAGCTCTAAAATTTGAGAATATCCATGACAATGTTCAGAAATGTGATGTGGTATTGTTTCGTGGAGTGGTCAGGCATGTTAAGAATGCACATGCCCATCGCTACCAAGAAAATTAATTTGACTTTATCACCTTAATTCTAGGGCACATTTATCCACAACAAAAAACAGTGTATGTTGTTGGTATAGCAATTATGGATGGCTGACTCTATCAGCTGGGGAGAGCAAAGGGCTGGTTGTGAAAAAGGCCCAAAGCATCTTGGCCTCTGAGACCTGTTCTCTCACATCCAACTAGTAAGAGTTACAGCTTTTAACTTTATGTGTTCTCTTTTGCAGAAAGTTGTATATTTTTACAATCACTACATGAAAAAAAACCCTCCACAAACCCACTAGGAAACCCCAATGAAACAGACCAAAAAAACCCTTGAAAGATTAGTGAGCAATAAGCACCATGAGAAAAGGCACAATCTGAATACACTGATGCAAAATTTTGGATTATATAGTTTGCTTCCGGTCTCCTTTCTCCTGCTAAGTGAGAAATACCATACTAACTTTTGCTTACCGGAGTTAACCCTCTTCTGCTTTTCCTCAGGACTTCATTTTTCCCTTCCTTTCACTCTATAAATTAAGTTTATTAGTCTGAATGAGGTAGCATTAAAAGAGTAACAAACTGGTATCAACTCCAGAGTGATACCAGCTTAAATGGACTTCAGAAGGATGCCCACACACCCCATGTGTGCTACCATGAAGAACAGAAAGCAGCAGCATGAATAACTGGGCGACATATCTGAAAAGGATTTTGGTGTGCCAAAACAAATTTTAGAAAAGCCTGAGTTGTTGATATCAATTCATTTTCTTTCCATGTGCTTCACAACGCTATAATCCTAGCCCATAGAAAAGTTTATTATTGAGAAAGAGTGAAATCCATTCATTGAAACAACCAAGTACAGGAACACCAACTGTTTTCAACTACGAGAAAAACAAGATTAATTTTACAACAGATTTTGAATCTGCTTATTATAAGATCATATAAGTAAATATAATAGTCTGTTTTAGACTTAATTGTAAGCAGCACCTCTTTGATTTGATACTAGGTTATGAGAGATACTTTGTGCTTTGTGCATAAGGCTTGATTTCCCTACTCAGAGATGAGCTCTATCTGCATTGTCGTAGGGTATTTCCTCCCATAAGCTTTAAGGAATTTACCGATTGGGTGCACAGTCTTTAAAAGTGATTACACAATTTAATATCTTTCCCAAAAGCTAAGTTACCATGCTGTTTATGATGTATGCTTAGACTCCCTGAGGAAAGGTTCATGAATTGTTATTTATATCTTTTCTCCATCTTTCAGAAATGCTTAGAGCAGTATTATGAAGGATAAAGTTCCATTTTGAAGAGGACAAAACCAAGCAAGTAGAAAACTGGGAAAGCAGAAGAATTAATTACATGGCAATGTTTAACCAAAGGTATTTTCCATTTTCTTTGGCAGATACCTAAACAGTTATGGGGGAAAAAGGGAGCATCATTTAAAAAATGCCTTTCTATCAAAAATACTACCGCTTCACAAATACCATTTCCAAACAAAACTTTAGGCACAAAATAAATCAAGAACTCTCATTTATCTTGAAAAACTATTGCAAAAGGTATTGCCTAATAGTTTGCTTATATCAGTTCATGTTTTTTGTTCCATGGAAATTGGCAGGCTGTTTGGCATCCTGGTAATTATATTTGGAAGATCTAGCAGATAAAATGGAATAAGGAAGAAGAGCACAAGTACATTTGTGTGTATGTTTGTGTGAGACTGACATGGTTTGCACAAAGGGCTATAGGAGAACAAAAAGAAGGACATCAATGTGGAGGATAAGAGGGGAGGAGGGAAAGTTAAAAACATCAGTGGTAAAGAGACCAAGAAAAATAGAGGGAAACAAATACCAGAGAAGAAAGAAGAACGAAAGAAAGCATAAATTTAACAGTAATTGGGTCAAAAATTACATGTTAAAGCTTTACCAGTATAAGCATTTCAGTTCAAATGTAACAGAAACAAAACACAATCAAAGTAGCTAAGAAAGAATATAAGGAATACCTTGAAAACAGTCCAAAATGAAGTACAGATGTGCAGAACAAGTTATAACAAGACATAATGAATATGTCTTTGTTAAAAATGCATCACAGGAGGAATCAAGTTTCTTTCATGTTTGAAATGCATCTATACCAGGAGATGCTTTTGAACTACATACTTTTAGCAGGAATGGATCTGAAGGTAGGTACAAGTCCACAATTTTATTACATGCCATGCAAGTGCAGAGCTATAGACTTAATCTTACAGGCTTCTGAACACTGTAAAAGAATTCAGCCTTACACAACGATTTATGTCTCCAACTTCAGTGGAGCAATTGCGCAGCTAGGATTTTATAGGATGCCTTTGAAGAATTTGGGGTATGTAGTGCCAAGTTTAAAAGGAAGGCTCAGAAAATAGACAAGAATTATTAATTCTAAAAACCCCAACAACAACAAAATGAAAACCAAACCAAACCAAAAACCAAGATACAATCACAGTTTCACCTCTCAGTAGCAGCAGACTCTTAACAGTTATCTTAAAGATTGCATTTAGATATAATACATACTGATTACTGACTATAAGGCTTCTGAAATGCCAGGAATGCTGAGAAGCAACGCTAAGTGAGAGAAGAAACAGAGATTTCACTTCTCTGGGAAACTACACCTCCATTTAAGTACTTTGCTGTTCACATGAGAATATTTCTGAATCATGAAGAAAAGGGAACCGAACATCCAACACGTATTTTTGGGGACCTGGTGCTCTGGCTCCACATTCTGTGGTGTTCTGTCTTCTGCAGAGCCAGTGCAAAGATTCCCAAACACTACCTTATGCCTTTATGCCATTACTGGATCAAACTCAGGGACTCTAATTTACGTTGCATTAGCTCGCTACTTTAGGCAGAGCTAACAGCATCTGAGGTGATCAGTTATTCCCACTGTACTTTGTGAGTGGGAGTGAACAACTGAACTAGTAAATGCCTATCTCCCACTCCATCACAGCACACACCAAATGGGAGCAGTTCTGTTTATAGCCAAGAAAATTACAGTCTCAGATATTGTTAGGAGATTATTTATGGCAAATTTGCTTCCACCTGTGATGGTAACTGTGAACATTTAGAGTCATTGTTCAGCATGGTTACAAAGGATTGAAAAGTAATGAGGTAACATGTAGACAGACAACTGGGCATCCAGATTGATACGGTTGCATTTCTTTTCCAAATACTATTTGCTCAGTAGGACAAAAGAAAAAAAAATAAAAATTTTAGACCCAACTTACTGATTTGAATTTATTTTTGATTCAAACATACATGGTACCCATAATGCTGTGAAGCCAAGCATAAACCCTTACTAACTATTGCAAAATATTTTCCGACTCATAATTGTAATTCGTCATAACTCATATGTTTTTATGAAATTCAACTGCTGCAATTTTTATTTCTAATAATTAACCTTGGGATATAGACAAGTAGTTACTTGGAGTATATTTATTCTGGTTTTATGTTGAGTTTTAAATTTCAAAGAAAAGCCTTAAATCGGTCTGTTTATTTTTGACAATTTCTACATTTGTTATTTCAATGCTTAGATGAACTGCATGATAATTATAGGTATTAAAGCATATCTAGCAATATTTTTTGAATCATACTGCTTAACATTGTGAGTACAGGGCTTTCATTTCCACAGGCATCACATTAACTACCTATATTGCACTTCTGCAACTGGTCATTTTTAAGAAGTACAACAACTGGGAAAGTATCCTTCTAGTGACTAAAAGGGTTTACCTGCGATTCAACTATGGTGGTGAGCATAACTGTTTCAGGTTCATTGAATATTAGTATAGATGACCAAGGTAAACAAACCATTGTTTGGGCTTTTGTTCTTCCCTTGTTAGTATTTTATAATTATTTTTTTTGTATCAAAGATATTAATATTTTTTTCCTTATCTCCGCAATAAACTTTATTCCTAAACAAGTCAGGGCATCAGCGGTGCACAGCTCCACACAAGAGAATGCAGAAGGTCAGTCCTTATAACTGCATGGCTCACAGTCTTTAATACAGGTATAAAACACAGCAATATAAATAAAGGAAGCAGGACTAAGTAGTGAAAACATTTTTAAAAGAAGCTTTTCTGCGCTTGACCCTGTAGAGACACGTGATGCTGTATCACAGTAAAATAGTCAATGACTAGGTTAGAAAGCTCAGCCAGGTTGGTTCACAAAGGGCATATGCCATGGCCTGCCATTGTCACTGAAAAATAGCTACTTAAGATGAAATTAAAAGCAACACTCCTCATATAAGTCCTCTAGGGTTGGTTTTTTGGTTTGTTTGGGTGTTTGGTTTTTTGGTTGTTTTGTTTTTTGGGGTTTTTTTGGTCACTATGACTCTCTTCACTGTATCTTAAATTTTTGTGCATGTATTTACAAATACAAGCACTAGTTGTGCTGTACAGAGCAAAGCTATTCCTCTACAGTTGCTCATTGAATTATACCCTTAAAACTACAAAAATGGAGCAGAAATACACCTGATGATTTGAAGTACATGGAGCAGGCTGGAAGGCAGCTGGAGGAGATCCAGTATGCATCATTTACTTTACTACACACTGGATCCTGCCATAAGCAGAACATGAAAAAGTAAAATTGATAACTAAGTATCAACTATCATTTCAGAACACTAGGAGAAAAAGAAGGGGATTATTTCTGCTCATTAGTCTAGAAAAGTGCACTCTTAATACCTCTGAATTACAAAAGAGAAGGGCTGTTCTCAAAACAAAAAATAAATACAGTTCCATTTATCTTGAACTGTTTAATGTAAGTCAAAGCATAACAACATTGTACATTAGTAAAATACACATAGAAGCTGTAACCACCAGCATGACTAATATAACGTATTATAGCACTGAGGGTATTGTTGTATTATAAATATTCATTCAAATGGTAATTTACTATAGTTACATTGCACCTGCAGGAAAAATATATTCAGAAAACCTAAAATGTTTTAATAAATAATGAAGGCAAACAACTTAAGCACTATGTAAACATATTGGATGCATTAACTTTGTTACTTATTAATAAATACAGTGATGTAGAATATTCCTGTGTTCTAAAAAATTAATTATTAATGACCATCATAGTCACAGGGCAACTACATCCTTTTTCCTTTATACTCATTCCAGTTTGTGATCCCCTTCTTGGAAAACATATATAGACTTGTATATCACATCCCAGCTATAACTTCTCTTACCATAGCTCCAAAACAAGTTATCCTTTTGAACAACTGAAGTTTGGAAGGAAAACATGATTTAATGGGAATGTAATATAACTTTACAATTTCAAAATTGGAAGTTTAAACTGGTTATAGTTCCTAACTCCAAAGAAACTTTTGAACACATGCATACCTATCACTTTTGGTATTCTAAACTTTTTTTTTAATAAACAATTTTTCATACTGAAGTTATGTGATTCTAGTGCCTTCTGTAATTTTTTTTCTTTGAGATAAAACAGATTAATTACAACCTTGGCAAATATATACAATAAAACCACCGTGAAGTACTGGAAGCAGACTCACATACAAGCTTAACTGTGATAGACTTATGTCCCTTCATTTTCTACTTTTGGAATAATTTGATTCTTTACCACAGTTAAAGAAAATATTACTCTTTCCCCATCATAATACCCGGGAGGTGCAAATCTCATGCCTTATGTTTTCATCTGAAAAGATAAAATGTTCCATGTCAACTAGTAAGTTATAAATATTTACAGATTTCATTTAGTCATATATTTAAATAGCTATAAGTTTTCAGATTGATTTGAAAGTAGAGATTTACACTTAATTTATTTTATTTATTATTTTTTGCAGGAAGGAACACACAATGAAGAAGCAACATTATAAGTATTTGGAGTGCTGCTATTAAAATTTGAGTAAATTCTGTTGCCAATAAAATTTATTAATATTAATATCCCAAATCTTAGTCCATGTGAATAAAGTTGATCTTAACTAAAGGCAGCAATTCCTTATAATTTTTAAAGAGTACTAAAATATTGCAGTTCTATCATACTGTACATCTGAACTAATCTGGCTAAATATTATCCCACTCCTTGCTAACAATGATGAACTTTTGCAAAGTAGGAAAAATATTAGAAAAAAATCAGAAACGTTGATGTCTAGGAAGTGGCTAAATTATTATATGTTCTCAGGCTATGAATTTCTCAAGTGGTAACAAAAAAAGCAAGTAACTTGGGGGGGGGAGAAAAAAAAACAACCCAAACACGTTTTGAATAAGAGTACTATATTTTCAGTTGAAGATGAAAAGACCATTGGAACCAAGAGGGTTTTTTGTAAGGCTGCAAATTCTTTACTAAGATCCTGCATGGATTAAACCTCCCCGCAGTACTTTTCCAAAGGTATTACCCAACCTACTAAATATTAACAAAACCAAAATAGATTAATAGCATTCAAGAGATACTTCTACAAAAAATTCTTAATTAAAACTAAAAAAAAAAATTATTGTGCCTAGCAGTATCATTAGGAGGAGGTGAAAGGGAATTTAGGTCTTAAATCTCTGTCAATAATAAGTTAAATACAGAGAAAACACAAATGAGAAGGGAAATAGTACACATAATAATCCATACACACATTCAGACACCATCAAAATGGAGTCTTGAGACTAATAATTACAACTATTTCAAAATCTTGTTGAAATGAATATGCACATTTAATATTTTAAGATATTGCTCCGTCTTCGGCTTTTGTACTAAACATAAAAATTATAATGATGGCTATTTCCTCATGGGACAATACAATACAAATTCAATTAGATGAGTCACTGTTCTATTAACAGAAAAACTAATGAATTGGAATCTTATGGCCAAATTATACCACTAAGTCTGCTTTTTTTCAGCAACACTTTGCTCTAAGCATAGGAGTTTAAAGAAGCAAAAGAACGAAGTATTATCTTGGCTCACTTGCAAACTTTTAGCATAAAAATTCATTCCACTAAGACACCATTGTTCACATTGGACTTAAAAGGCATACTCATTTCTGGCAGTAGCTTTGAAGTCTTTTCTGATGGTGCTTTTAACACCAGTAAGCGTTAAGGAAGCTGTTGCATCACACTCACAATCATAAAACAAGGATAGGGCACTGGAAGTATCTGCTTTCCAGTAACTACAATGAAAATATATACTATAAAAAGTGGGTAGGAAACCATTATACCAAGAAATAATCTTGTGTTTCCCTTTACATTTGAAAAGTTTTTCCTGAATAAATATGAGCACTTTAGACACTTGTGAAGGGTTTCCTCACATCCAGAACCCCAGTAGGAGCAGTATAATTTTTACGCTTAGAGCAGCTAGCCAGATATGTTGTATGTGCACATCAACTGTGTCAAGCATATGCAACATATCTGAAGCACGAAGGACCTGTTGGACTCGGTCTACATGAACACAGTCATGTGTAGCTCAGACACATTAAGAGCAGATACACAGCAATTAAAGATTTGGTAACCCTATCTTGATGCTGAATTGAGAAGACCCTTCAACAGAAAGAAATACAAAGTGAATGAGATAACTTGGTTTGCAGTGAATGCAAAGCAAGCAAAGATTTTTGCTTGTTACATACTTCCATGCATCTTTGAGTTAAGATCAGATATATGCTGGGCCAGATTTCCACATTTTATCTTCTTCAGACCACTTTATTATGGCATTCACACAGACTGTTCCATACATCCTCCATTTTGAATAGATGTAGAGCCAGCATCAAAAAACACTTAAAACCTACCCATAGTATTTGAAAGTTTTTGCCTCTCTATCTAATTGAGACCTCTGGGTTTTTTATTTCTTCTGTCCATGGTCAACAGAGTGATTTTAGCTTATTTAGTATTTAAATATAAGAATAGTAATAGATGGAGAGCCACAAGACTCTATCAAAGTGATCTTCTCAGCAAGGACCTAATGGGAGAAATAGGACCATACTGAGAGCCAAGCAAATGGCTGTAGTCAGGCAGAAATGTGAATCAAGAAGCCAACATGAAAATGGAGGTCTGGCACATTCTCCAAGGGCAGTCATCACCTCATTCTGTTTAAGACCTTGACAGGCGAACATTGTGTACACACTGCTCATATTTGTGACACCAACTGTGTTGTGAATATGTTCCACTAATTTCACCATTTAACGTGCCGAAAGGAAATGACATTACTGAGGACACGTCAAGGGATTTTGATTAGTTTTATTTCTTTCACATCTTGCAGGTGGGAAAATGCAAAAATTTCAGTTGCATTTTCATAGTTTCTTTCCCAGGATTTTGTGTGTGTACTGTCTGGAAAACAAAGCCCAGCAAACATCTGCTTTTGAGTAACCTTCTGGCAAACCTGTGCAACAGCTCAGGTTATGTTTTCTAATCACCCGTCTTCCTTGGTATACAAAATAGTTGCAGTTCTGTTACAGCGCATTAGAAGGTTTCTTTTCTTGAAGAGGTGAATAAGTTTTTATTCTTGGAAAAAAACCACAACAACAAAAAAAACCACTCAAAAAACCTATAATCCAAGTTTTCATCAAGAAGATACTGCCAGCCTCAAGTTTCCTGTGTTTTAATCTCTCCAGCTAGAGCCAAATCATGAAGCAAAAATATTTCCAGGGAAACTGTTACTATTGCTTGGGCTCTAAGAAATTGCTGGTCCATGCTGTTTGTGATCAGTTTTCTTCACAGGTTCAAAGAAATTGCACTAAATTATATAACAAAGCAGCATCAGCCTCTCTGAAGAAAGATGTCTTGCAAAGCTTAAAACTTGGTGCAGATGCTGAGCAGCTCTAGCATTAGATGCTGTCATGCCTAATCTTGGCAGGGGTTAAAGATTGCAAAAGAAACTAAAAGAGATGGTAAAACAGGTTTAGAAATATGTAAAGGTTATATAATTTTTCCACTCATAAATTCATCTTGGTATTTGAATAGATTAACATAGACTGCAAGCTATTGTGTTGGTCTGTAAGCAGGCAGAAGCTGACAAAGTCATGTAAATTACCTGCCACTAAAAGTTAACATTACTAAGCCTTAAAAAACACTTCATACAATTTCAGAAAACACCACTGTCTCTACTGTATGATGAAAGTTAAGCTCCAGGAAGCTGCAGTTCTTTCAGAGAAGGCACCTTAGTAATGTTATTATATCCCTTCAGCCAGGCTTCCTTTATTTTTAGGAGTCAAGACTTTTATTTGGAGCAAGGATTGACAGTAATGTTGTTTTGTTCAATACTATCTGTATTTGCTATTATCTGTTTCAAACGGGTGAACTCAAAAGGCCAACAGAAGAAAGTGAAGTATTTTCAGTACGTTGATCATTTAGGGACAAACTGGAAAACTGCCTGGATCCAACCTGATGGCAGATGTATTTATTCTCTATTTGCTTGTTCCAACACAGCAAAACAAGAGTATATGTGCTGCTTGCATTTTTGCCTGGGGGACAAGAGCTTTATATTGAAGTTAATGGACCATCTACAAACAGAAAATTAATTTGGCAAGAACTCACTGATGTTGTGCAAATCAGAGAAGCATGGTCCATTTTGAAAGTAATTAATCCAGCCAACAGAGAAATAAAATTTCAGTTGTTTGAGGCACAAGAACTTTGGCATACAGAAAGCAATAGAAACAATGCTTTTTTTGAAAACAGTTTACCTACAGAGGGACGCATTACATTTGGAAGCACTGCAACAGAAGAGTAGTTAACATGTCCAATAACAGAGCAAGGCTGAGATGCTATTGAAATAATATGCAGCTTGCCTAGTTTAAAGCTATGTTTTCTAGAAAACTCACCTTTCCATAGCTGTCAATACACTTATTTTGTAACAAAAATGAGGATCATATTTCTTTGAAAGAACCAATTGGTAAGTTACTGGAATAATTTGCTTCCTCAGATTCATGTTTCTTTATGGTCACTGAGAGAAGAGGCGAGCTTCTGATAAAGAGAAGTAGCACATTCCACTTCTCTGTTATCTGTGGCCTTCATGGAACAGAGATACATTCTTGATGCTGAGATTTTAGTGCATTTGAAACCCTGTATTGACAGTGCTGCAGAGTTTCATTGGCAGTTTCTTACAGAAAGGATGTGCAAGTTTTTGGCAAAAAGAGATTTCAAAATCAGGCACCAGTTGTGCTGATTATACTTCCAGGTCAAGCAGCTGAATTCATTAAAGCAGTGACTAGACACTACTGAATAATGAGGTGAACAACAGGAATACTGATGGCTTTCTAGTCTATTCAATGTTGGTACAGTGAAACCATAGTCAAAATTATATTCTATAAATTCTTTAGAGAACTCTTTTTTAAGAACACATGTTGAACAGAACTGCAAAAATTAATTTATCAAAAGGTATGTAATCAATGTAAACAAAACAATAGAATATTAAACTTTCAGATGCAGGAGGAATGTGCATGGATAGCAAAGAGTCTGAATTCACCCTGCCTCGCTCAAAACTTTAAATTCTGGTCTAAACAATAAGCACAGATTACAGTTTTAATATTAACAAACAAACAAAAAAATTGATTCATATTTTCCTTCATTTTAGTGGTCACACGCACTCTACCTCAACAATCCTGTCTTTTTCATAATATAAACTCTCTACATCGAGCCTTTAATTTGGTTGAAAATTAAATGAAAACAGCACTTATTGAATCTATGGACTCAAGTAGTAAAGTAACAAAAGGAGTTTAGTACCTTTCTCAACCTGCAGTTCAACCTGAACAAAGTTTTGCCAGAGGGCTAGAAAGAGATATGACAGTGAAGCTGACTGTACTTTTTGGCCTATAACATCTTCACTACTGGGGTTGATACATCAGCCAGTGAGGTCATATTTTCATTTTATAGTGTCAAGCTTTTATAGAAAGAACATCTATTTGTTGTAAATAGAGCAAAAGTGAAAATAGTTATTAAAACATATGGGCAACTAACAAAGACATTTTAAGAGGTTTTTTTTAGTATCAGACAATACTGTAACTACATATGATCTCTGCTCTCTCACAATCAATTCAAAATAATGACAAAATAGTAAGTTTTGCTCTTCAGAAAATAGCTTAATTTTCCAGAGAGATTCACTGGTTAAAAAAAAAATAAATTAATCAATCAAGAAGAACATAGATTAGCAATTCAGTTATTCTTTGCTAGACTACTAAATATATTTTGATACAAGTAGCAAATTATAAGGTTTTAAATTAATTTATCTATAAAGACGAGTATTTTCCCTCTAGGTAGATGTATGAATTCACCAAGGGGCACTTTCTATGTGGTCCACACTCTATACGCTCTAGTTTTCCCATTACCCTATTAAGAAATGCACATCTTCTCATTAAAAAGTTGCAGAAAATTACACGTAACAGTCTAACTTCTGATGAACAACTCATATCCAGTCAGCTGAAGAAAAGAGATCACAAAGGAATTTTGGGAATAATGATTAAGACAACCTTGTATTGATTATCCTTTGTGCAACAAAATACATCACCACAACTGGATTTATGTCCATGTAAGACTCAAAGCCAATGGTTTAACAGGATATATATATATATATATATACATCCCTACGCCGCCACCCCCACCCCGCCCATCCATTTCCTGTTGTCGTCCCTCCCCTCTCCCACCAGCTCCCTGCTGCCCCTGGGCCTGGTGCACATGGGAACAGAGTCAGGGGAGAATTAACCCCGTCCCTCCTGGAAACCAGGACAACAACCATGAGCATTTTAATTATGTAAGAAATTACCAAATGTAGTAGTAAGTGCTATGCTTATTGAAAGTCAATACAAGTGAACAACAACGACAGGTGTAGACGATCCTAGCAATGCCTAGAAGCATCATCAAAAAATACTAGGCAGAACCAAACTAACACAAACCTATGCTATTTCAGTTGTAATTATTTCCTAGGTAGATTATTTTGATTTTGAATATTATCTGGACAGAATATAAAGAATATAAAATCTAGCAGATATGACAGGGCTTATAAATATCTGGGGTTTATATCTTTAATTCTTGCCTAGCTTTATTTAAATATTCAAACTGCTGGCAAACAAATGTTTTAATAAATATAACCTCCTTCTTAAATCTTCCTTAGGTGTAGGTACATATTTTATTCAAAAAAAACCCCCCACTTTCTAGCTAATTCTACAGCAATTTATTCATAGAAATGTTATTAAAAAAAAAAAAAAGATATTGTATCCTAGGTTAACATGTATTTTGCTTTAAAAAATGGAATATTTCTTTTTGTTAAACTAACAATTACATTCTAAAAACATTAAGCTTAGTCTTCGTTCCACAAATATTTTATCAGTCAAGGAGGAAAGAAATGACTAAAGCAAGCTGCCAAGTGAATCAGTATTTTTAATTAAAATTTTATCTTCTAAAAAACTGAGCACTTATTAATTAATTCAAACATGTTTATAGGATGAATTTTGATTATGCATGTTTACTCTTTTTTGGCTGATGAGCAATTTAATATGAAATTAAATTCTTAATTATTACTGTCATTCCTCCTCTCTTCAATATTCTGGTATACCACAGCCTCCTTCTCTGGAAATCTTACCTGGAGAGAGACAATGTGTGTCTCATGCACACCCCAAACAAGTGTACATGCGTGGCAAAAAAACCCCAACCGAACCCAAACCAAACCAAAACAAAACAACAAAAACAAACTACACCACAAAAACTGGCTAATACTGCTGCACACAGAAAAAGTGCATGAATCCTGGTGGGTGTTAAACTTATCCCAACGTAGTCCAATAAATAAATAAATAAATAAATAAATAAATAAATAAATAAATCTTTCAATGGGAACACTTTCTGCATAGCAGTAATCCTCCAGGTATGCTCAGAGTCACAAAAAGCTTCAACGATTACTTTCATGGTATTGACTGTATCTTGCTAATGGGCAACAAAGCTTAAAGATCACTGCCACAGCTAGCTAGCCATGAAAAGAGAAAAAGCTTCTCCCTTTCTCCTGTTCAGGGCCAATATTTTATACTGTAACTCACAGCAGAGTTTAAAACATTATTCTTATTTTTAAAATTACTATCTGTGGTTTAGGTTTTAGTTAAATTTGACAAATAGGCTTTCTTAATAGGCTACAGTTATAACTAGTCATTACTTCTGAAAAACAAACAAGTGAAATTTCACTTCTAACACAGAGGTCTAGACAGCTACTGGTGTAAATACATAGTTCCAATGTAAATACTCCTTGGCACTGTGGCTGCATGGTAAATATTTCAGTTTCATGTATGTTCCTGAACATAGGGGACAACAGTCTGACTAAAAGTAAAGAAATAAATACATAAAGAAATAAATAAAAATTTTGGGCAGAAGTTTGGATTTTATTCTTCCATAAATATAGTATAGAGCTTTCCAGAGCTTTCCATCTAGGTAGCAAATGGAAGTACATGCACCAAAACAGGCAGATATGGATAGGAATTGTCTATGAATAGCAATTTTTTCCCCCCATTTTTGGATTTAAGGTCAATTCCCCCCCCC
>VXBW01001769.1:183654-203367 GCA_013400375.1 Thinocorus orbignyianus
AAAAAAAAAAAAAAGCTAGTTACCCAGCCTTCACCAGTTTCCTCTTATTCATTTATAACACACACACGAGAGTTTTGGTGGTGGGTTTTTTGGTGGTTAGCATTTTATTTCAGAAATACAAGGTATGGTTTATATCTGCCCATTCAATAAAACAGAAGTAATCCTGTCCCAAGCAGTCTGGCCCAATACCAAGGGTGAGTTGTAGCAATGTGCTTCCAAGGTCTCAAGGATGTGTCTCTGGCACTCACTGAGACCTGCGACTCCTCCCACTGCTACGCAGCCTGACGCACAAGAACTGGTAACATACTGTACCAGTGAGAGCGGCTCCTTGGTGTACAATGCTCAAACTTGTTAGATTGATCTAATAAACAAAATGAAAACCAACACTGAAAAGAAGAAACTTTCACTTCAATTATAAAAGCACTACTAGATAACCACATTGTATAATACAAATGAATAAATTTATAACTTTGTTTTTCAGCTAAGAACCTCAATTTAATTTACTAAAATGTAAAGTATTTCTTGAATTGTACCCAAAGGTGCCATAACAGCATACCAAAAGAAAACTCACTATTCAAAAAAAGCTCACAATATAATTGAAGGTATCTGGCAAAAGGATAGGTAGTATATTAAAAAACTAGTTTCCTCAGATTTTTTTTTTTAAGCTTACCAGTATCACCTTTTGTCAGAGTTTGAGGGATGTAAAGTCTCCATATTCAATTGTTTCACTGGTCCCTGCAGACTATTCAATTTCTCCCACTTTAAGCAGAAAAAAGTCTATACCAACACTGCCAAAGAAAGAGCACTGAATTCAAAAGAATGCTTAGGGTAGTTTTGGGTGTTTTTTTTTTTTTTTTTTTTAAATTACTGCAAATTAATGAATGCAGAATCTTGAATTTGACTGGTAAGTGCACCATGGCGCAACTCGGAAGGATATACTTTTAATTTTCATCTCTTACCATTTAAAGACATCACCAAGAGCAAACAGAGGCTGTTTTAAATTCCAGGTGACTCCCCAGCTCATTAATAGTATTCTGAAGATCAAACTGTGAAACCACATAACATTTAATTCCTTGCTCAACTCACAGCGTACCAGTGCCATTGCAATAATTCAGATGAATAACCAAGAGAGTGTCATCTTATCTCTGGCTCCACAGCATCAGGTAACTAAATTCTGTACAAAATAAATTCGCTATAGCTGCTTCTACAAGTTCACAAAATGTCTAGTGATTGTCTTTTTTCTCATAACACCAGTTTTAAGTACCTGATCCAAATCCCATATAAGTCAGTGAAGCTCTTTCTATTTACATCAATAGACTCTGAATGAAAGTTTATGTCAGATTCTCACAGTTATCTCTGCAGACAAGTACAGAGCTTAGCCAAGAGAAAATA
This sequence comes from Thinocorus orbignyianus, assembly GCA_013400375.1. NCBI lineage: Eukaryota > Metazoa > Chordata > Aves > Ciconiiformes > Thinocoridae > Thinocorus > Thinocorus orbignyianus. The sequence continues at coordinate 185,047 of VXBW01001769.1, forward strand.
ATTTATTTCCTTCTGAATTCAGGTCAGTGGGAAAACCACAAAATTGCTGGTAGATTGTTTTTTTTTTCTTCCATTTCACTCTAACTTTTTGTAGTTGAACAGAAAATCCTTGACACAAGCAATAAACACGCTCACTGAAACCCCAGAAGAAATCAAAAGAAGGTAGTGAACCATTTCTGAAATCAGTTCAGCTACATAATGCTAAGAGAGCTAAAACCTTTTAAATAATATGAACAAGCTAAATCCAGAGGATAACATAAGTAAAAAAATTTATGAAGAAGCACAGCAAACCAGATTTTTCCTTTCCCCACAAAGTAAATAAGTGCTTGGAAGCTGACTCTGCAGACATTTTAGATTTTGGAAGAGCCTTGGGAACTCAGATTTTTTTATTTAAGTTCATTAACAGCTTCCTGTTTAGTCATTTTCAACACACAAAATCCAAGAGCATTGTAGCAAAACACACAGATGAGACGGATACACACAAACTTGTAAAACTCCCTCTGAACCACTTAAATACTGAATACAGAATCTTCTGCACCAACAGTCACGAAACAATTACAAGTTGCATGCCTTATAAGCAACACATCTATTTTTGTATATGCAAACAATGTCTCAAAGAAATCCCAAGTTTTAAAAGCATTGTTCTTTTTTAAAAGGGTCCTCAGATAATTGTATATCTAACAGCACTCATTCTCAAACCACCCTTGAAATTACGCACAGGGCCGGAAAATTCAAAAATAAAGGAATACTGTGAGAAAAAGATAGCAGGCAATGAGGGTAACAGGTAGGAATACAATATTGGTACCAAAAACGAAGCCCCTCATTAAGGTACATTTTGCCTTCCATTAGTTATATATGTAGGTGTCATACAACTTTACTCTTCTTGTTTGTTTTATTTTTGCCTTTGCTTTATTCTCTCTCAAAGATTAAATCTTGCTTATCATTGCAAGCACACAGAGACTGTCTAAAATCAAACCTGCTGGATAAAAAGGAGACATGCCATCTGACATTGTAAGAGGGGATAAAGTTGGTTTGACAATTTAGGAAACAAAAGGAGCAAACGAGAAATAAAGAGATGCAGTAGCAGAGTTTTAGCTTTCTTAATAAAAGAACATGCTATGTTTTAAGAAATCATTTTAAAAGGAAAGCAGCCAGTGGTGCCACCAGTAACAATCCAGTAAGAGCATCCTGTGCTTTATAATAAGCACAACAGCAAAATTATTCAGCTGAGAACAAATGGTAGTGTGAAAAATAAGCCTAAGAAGAGGAAAAGTGAAATATCAGCAAAAGAGCACATTTAATGAATTCATCTTTAAGGCCAATCTATATTATCCTTTCTATGCTGTCCTCAACATAGAAAGGACATCGAACTGTTGGAACAGGTCCAGCGCAGAGCCACCAAGATGATTAGAGGGATGGAGCACCTCTCCTACAAGGACAGGCTGAGAGAGCTGGGACTGTTCAGCTTGGAGAAGAGAAGGCTCCAGGGAGACCTGATAGCAGCCTTTCAGTATCTGAAGGGAGCCTACAGAAGAGCTGGAGAGGGACTGTTTGTCAGGAAGTCTAGTGACAGAACGAGGGGTAATGGTTTTAAATTGGAAGAGGGGAGATTTAGATTAGATATTAGCAAGAAGTTCTTTAATGTGAGGGTGGTGAGGCACTGGAACAGGTTGCCCAGGGAAGTTGTTGATGCCCCATCCCTGGAAGTGTTTAAAGCCAGGCTGGATGGGGCTTTGAGCAACCTGCTCTAGGGAGAGGTGTCCCTGCCCATGGCAGGGGGGTTGGCACTTGATGATCTTTAAGGTCCCTTCCAGCTCTAACCATTCTATGATTCTATGATTATGGTCTAATCCATAACATTTTCTATGAATTTCTTGAGACTGCCTTCCAGCTTTATATTAAGAAGCCCACAGCAATCAATACAGTTCTTTCAGAAGTTCGGCTAAAACTTAGCTAGCTTTAAGCCAGTTTACAAGACTGCTCTCTTTAACCACTGCAGCTAACTTGAAATTTCTCTTCCATGTAGAAGGAATTTCATCATAACACATGAAGTCCTGGGATCATTAATGGAACCTGTATCTTTGGTTTATTTAATATGGAATATTCTGTATTTTTAAAAATAATATTAAATATTTTACTCCATGAACAACTTTAATCTGTAACTTCTCCCAAAATGTGGCTTATGATAAGCCTGGTGGTATTTGCTAGCAAGCTATGTGGCTACATATCTTCACTATTTCTCTTGTTTTCAGCAAGTAGCTTCATTTAAAAAACACAAATATTTCTATATAATATTTTGCCATTTTAGGAATTGCGTGGTTGCTACATAACAGTACGAGGAAAAAAGAGAGATCTGTTAAAATAATCCTGTTTGATATAAACCTTTTATGTTAACAGATTCCCTACATGTTTCAATAAAATCTGATTCACATTAAAACTACTGAAACTACTATTTTGGCAGACATGCTGTATCTTAACTCTGAAGAACGTATGTCCTGGTTTCCAGCAGGGACGGGGTTAATTCTCCCCTGGCTCTGTCAGGGCACAGATATTCCACCCCATGTACACCAGACCCAGGGGCAGCAGGGAGCTGGCCGGGAAGGGGAGGGACAACGACAGGAAATGGGGGTGGTGGCGGTGTCGGGATATATATATAGGAGCGGCCGGGCCGGCGGCGCGCGACGTCGGCGGCGGTCGGGAGGGCGTGGGTTGCGGTCAGTATCGTACTCGTGTTTGTATTCCCCCCCGCCGCATCTGTGTTATTGTTTCCCTGTAATACCTGTTGTTCTGGTAAACAGTTTTCTTTTGTCCCAACCCACGAGTCTGCCTTTGTTTTTCCTTCCAATCCTCTCCTCACCGGGCTGCCACGTGGCTCTTTGTTGTCGCCGACCCCAAACCACGACAACGTACTAATATTGTATTCTTTTCAGAGGAAGAAAATCCTTTTCCAACCACTAACAATTCTTTCAGAAGTTAGAGTACTTTTTGCCAATGAAGGTTAGGGTGTGTTTTGCTGTTCCTCCAGCCCCAGATTTCCCTCTCTTCTCAAATACATTAATGTAAAAGTAAGAGATCTTCAGAAAAGACTGCAACTATGATTTCCCTATTATAATTACATAGCACAGTGGAAAACTTTAATAATTTGGAAATACCTGATCAACTATGTTATTATTTAATCTAAATATATATATGGTAAATTGATGATTAAAGGGTCCATACTCTTAGGCTTTCTTGTTGTGTTAAATTTAATTTTGTAGGGATTTTTTTCAGCAGGAGCAGGAAGCATGCTGGATTTGTCAACACTGTGAAAATCCACTAGTAACAACACATTACTTAGAAAGCTTTTTTAAAAGTTTCAAAAATACTATAATACTTCACAAACTCTTAAGTACGTTTTTGGTCATTTTCTTAATCGGATGGGAGAAGTAAATTTTCTCTATTATAAATACTACACAGCATATACATACCTTCCTAACACAGACGCAAAAAAATCCATGCACATGGAAGTCCCTAAAATATAGGTATCGTGTTAAAAAAGAAACAAAGACGATAGAAACCACTTCCATGTATGAGCAACAACCCTACCAAATTATGTTTTAATCATGAAGCTCAGTGGCTTCAGTCTGATATACTTGTGTCTTTATCTGCACCCTAAAACATCACTGAAGCTGCAGATTACTCATCATGTGCAAGCAAATCTAGCTTGGAAACAAGGCACAATTTGAATATAAACTCCATTTTTAAATAGTACTTTAAACAGCTTTAAAGAGAAATCAGCACAAATGTATCGCATTATTTTCCACTGGCAAGCAGAATAAAAATCAGGACACCCTATCATCAGTGACATTCAGCCTAGACTAGAGAATACACAACAGTGCTTATAAATAGAACTGGGGATGTCTAGTCACTTGTCATTATTTAATAAAAGGAATTTTTCATTTTCCCAGATTTTTCTTTTATTTTGCAGTAACTCTTTTTTTTTCTATTTGCCATCTCTTTTTTTAAAAAATTCTTTCTTTTTATACAGTAGTGTGTGTATGTGTGCGTGTTCCAGGGACAAACATGATTTTGCAACCTTCTGCATTCATCTCAAATAGTGGCAGCTTGAATGTAACCTGTTTCCAAGCTTTCTATCATATCTGAGTCTTCAAAATGAAATCAAGAAACATAGTTAAAACATACAAGTCAATTACTTTTATGCAATTTATCAAGTAGATGTAGAAGTAAAATCAAATCAGATAACCTGCCGCATCTTAATTACTAGCAATGTTCTCTCTTGCACACGAAATCTAAATATTCATTAATTCTAAGCAATTAACCATAACAAAATGAATGTCTATGATGCTGGAGCTTCAAATTAGGTATGTCAGAGTTCAGTAAAAGATGCATGAATTAACTTCTTATCGTTTTCTATCGGGAGCCCTTCATGAGCCCTGGGGTGACAAATTATTTAGTACAAATGTATGCAGATCAGGTTCTGAAGTCTGAAGAAGCTACTAAAGCAAATGTTTGCTCTAGACACCTGGGATGACCAGTTTTTCTGTCTGTGTACTCTATGCAGCAGTTTGTTCAAAGTACAAGAATTCAACTCTCCATTCACACTGTGCCCACAGATGTCAATAATTCATGAGAAAACAGGTCTGTGGGTCTATGCCCAAAAATGGCAGAAAACACAATTTTGCCAGGAAACATTTGTTTATGTAATCTTGTTCAGCCTAACAAGCCTCTGGGTCTTACCTGTATAAATTTCCTATTACTCAGTCCTATTCTAATCATAAAGTTTAATCAGACTCTCTTTGAAAACTATCACTAAATGCAAATATAGTCCATGAGAAACATCTTCTGCACATTTTCAATAGGGTATAATCCAACCTTTTTTAAGTGTACACTGTGAAGTCCTCAGTTACATAACAGATCGCAATTTATCAGGACCATAGACTTGTGCCACTTGTATTACACAAAGTAACACAACCAGGAAAGGGAAACTAGAACAAAAAAGCACAATTTAGTGTAGATTCTTCACTTTCTTCACCCTGCCTTTTTTTTTTAAGAGGTCTAACTTTCTTTGTAGGGTTTTTTTTCGATAAATTTATGCAACTTCATAAAAAAAACTCAGTTCATTATTGTTATATGATCTAAATTAGTGAGAATTTAGGTATGTGACTATTCAAAATTACCAGTAGACTCAATGTTAAAAATTTGCACAAGTTCTGCCTTTAAACTTCTAAATTTGTGCTGGAAAATACTGAAACAACTACTTACATAATTTGGTGCTACTAAATGCTAATGAGAAGTCCCTGAGGAGACATTAGGGAATATTTTTGAACAGTGAATACAGTCAGTAATCAATTTCTTTTCCTAATCATCAGAGGCACCTCTACTTCTACAGAAAGACTTATTATGTTATGTTCAACTTGAAAGTTAATTAGAAAGTAGGTTACCAAGGGCAAAAGTTTGGGAGGTAACTTTTAACTTTCAGTGATATGATATGGTGTACGATGTAGCTTAATCAAACAGCTTTGGAACTGAGAAAAAAAAAGAATATGTTTATGAGTTCTATGAATAAAACCCCCTCCATTCCAGACCATTTTTAAAAATACAGCAGAATGGCATATTTGCCAATACAAGCAGCATGGCAGCTTAGGAGTCCTCTCTACTACACTTTCTCACTCTGAACCAGTCGTTTTTACAGAAAATCAAAGTTTTGTCTATTCATGGTAACATAAGTCTAGAACAGAGCAATTCACAACATGCAAATCTCTCCAGTTCTTTGCAAGGTATTATTTGTCAGTGCAATAATCCACTAGGTTGATCTACTCAGTTAAGTCTAATTGTCAAAGTTCTCTCCCATAAAACTTCCCTGTATTTAAACTTTCATGACACAGTTCTTCTTTTCCTCCCTTTCTGGGGAAAAATAGCAAGACAACTTCTCTTTTTGCCTTAGTAAGTTTATCACTTCATAAGCATTCTAAATCATTGAATCAGCTGCCTTTTGATCTTCATTTTCTAAAATTCTCACTGTAGATTTAGATAATACATCAACTGGATAAGGGTGGCTACAGTTCCTTCACAAGCATAAGCTTTTGCTTAGTGAGCCAGTCACCTGGTGCCTTCTTCCAAGCAACACACAAAAGCTTCTCCTTCTTGAAATACCAAGAGTTTGGTTTATGTCTTCTCTTTCCGTGTTCCTGAATGAAAAAAATCCAAGTACATTGCTTTGCTTCTGTGGACATTTTACTACCTTCAGCCTTTACACCTTAATTTCTTTCAGTTTGTACACCTTCTCTGCCCTAGTAACATTATAGTTTCCAAGAATTAAATATAGACAGATAGATACAGTAACTTGGTAAAATAATTTTTCTGGTACACTACACCTGTTCAAGTATTTTCTGGGTCAGGTCTTTTTATAATCAGAAAATACAATATATGTGCATGTGTGTGTTGACTCTTTGCCATACTCTATAAATATCCTGCATTTTCCTTCAAAATCAGACTTGTGTAAAAAGCTACACAGTTAAAAAATGTACTACACAGATTCTGTGGGACAGCATGCAGTTCATACAATTCAATTTACACTTCATCAAGGTAGTTTTGAAATTAATTAATTGAATTAATAATTTATTAGTTTAAAGCATAAAACATAAGTTAGTCCTTAAATGATTTACTGAACTATTCCTCTGGAATTTTGCTTGGGGGAGGAGGGGGGGAAGTCAGAATTCTACGCAAGATAATTCACAAAATTTCTGTTATTTCAATTATGTAACTTCCAATTAAGTACTAGCTAAAATGCTAGTACCACAATGAGCAAAGCCCATGCATCAGTGCATTTTAGAATTCTTCAATGAAAAGTGAGACTTTAAATTAAGGCACACCCCCTTACTCATACCCCATACATTTCAACAGCTCCTGCTAAGGAAGCTCAATACTAACAGAACTGTCATCTGTTACACATCCTAGAAACGACTAGAATGAAGGAAGCTTTTTTTGAGTTGGTCAACAAACCCTTCTCTATTTATTTGTAGTAACTCCTGACCCTACTAACATCTAGCCTGATACCTTGATGATGAAGTGATGAAAATCTGCTGTAGGTTGCACCACTGGCCTGTCTGGAATTACAAATAGCTTGACACACACAAGCAGCCAAACAAACTTCAGAAACCATTAAAAGAAATCCCACAAGTTACTAGCTTTTGTATAAATTTTCTGTTCTTTGCTGAGTGTGATTGATTGGTCTGTTAGATTGTACAGAGTCCCACGTGGCTGGCTGGCAAAAGGGTTAAATAGGTAATGGATGTTATTCATACATGAATCTTCTAAGTCCTAGAGGAAAAAAAAAAAAAAGAAAAACAAACCAAGTTTGCTCTGCAGGGATGTTTCCTTCTTTGCTCTTGATACTTCTCCATATCTGAAACAATACACTTTTTACCTTAGGGCAATGCATTATTGAAGAGAGAGCATCATGTTGCTTAAAAGCTGTGAGGCTACTTTAGATGACACTGATTGGCTCAAACCTTTTAGACCCACAAATTATGAAGCTTAACACCACTAGAGACTTACTTCAATTTGAAATTTCAGCTTAGGCAGAAGCCTGTTTGTGTCCCGAGGGCAACTACTCTAACTTTGGGAAATTTTTGCCGTTTAAATAGCTTCTGAAACTGGCAGAATTTTTAGATGAAGATTCACATGATTCTTGATACCTGCATTCAGTGAACAACGCAAACTTCTCACAGCAAATTTGATTTTAAAATATATCACTAAAAATTCTATGAGTTAGATATGACTGTTGTATAGGAACAATTCATCTGACCTAAGAGACCACATCTCTAACTCCACTGATGCTCCATTAATGGTGTTCTCAAACTGGCTGCACCAAACGCAAAGTAGGAATTAGTCGCTAATGTTCAACACAATAAGACTGCACAAGAAACACCAAAACTTTGCACTAAGGTTTTTCTATTTAAAGGAACAGTGGTTTGGAAAAAAACATTTCACAAGTAGGTTACAAGCAGACACAAGTTTTTAAGTAGATGAAGAACAGAGAAGTTTGCCCAAACTCAGAGAGACATAACAGAGAGCTGGACCACATACAAGTACATTAAAGTCAAAGTTGATTAAGCTATGTATATATGCACACTCCTAGACCCATCTAATCATGAGAAGTTGTGAGAAAAGGATTCATTTATCATTGGGAAATATCACTAAAGACATCTCTGTATTGCTCAACTGTAATGAAAACAGCAGGTGAAATACTAGAAAGCTTAAGAAATACCTCAGCCATTACTGAAAACACTGCAAATCCCATTATAAGTCAGTAGCGCACATGTAACAGAGATGCTTCAAAGCATTTCCAGAATGCTTCTAGCTGAGGAATAAAAAGCCCTACCTATTTGCTTAGTGCTCCTATTTTCTTTACCAATTGCTTCCCACTGTTAGCTTCTTGCTAAGTACCAATTAGTCTAGTACAGTAAAACCTTGAACAGTTTAGGATTTTCATCTTTGGATTCCTTTTTTGTTTTGTCTCTGAGATAGTGAAATTACAAAAGCAAATCTTCACATTCCTCAAAAAGGACCAAAGACTCATTCGACTGAGAGAGAAGGCCTTTTGCAGTTACTATTTTCATCTATATTGATTTCATACCAACACCCTTTTTTCAAACTGTATCACCTCTCAGTGCAGAGACATAGATTCTCAAAGATTCCAGTGTGAAATTGAGGAATGTGTCCAAGAGAATATTAAAGGTGCAATTGAAGTTACCAGTTCTATCAAGATACTGTTGTAAGCATTTATCTATTCTTAGATAGAATTTTAGATTTTTATTTAAACTGTTTGAGGTTTCATTTGTTGGGGGACTGGGGGCCTTTTTTGGTGGGGGTTTTTTTTAAGCAGCTAAGAAAATTAGGGGGTCATAAGAGTTACTGAAAAATTTTGGTCATATGTCCACAAATTTCAAGAGTTCAGATCAAGGTGATCCTTGGCTTCACTTTTGTTCCTTACTTTTCTCATTGGGAGAATGCTCTCTAAAACCCTTTTAGAAAATTGCTAAAAAATTGTAAGACCAGTTTTATATGCTTTATACTTATACTTTACATAGACACAAGCTAGTGTCTGTGCTAGCCACAAAATTAGTTGTAGTCAAGCACTGCAACAGGTTTGCCCAGAGGCTGTTAAATCTCTGCGGAGATATCCAAAACCCAACTAAGACGCAGTCCTGGACACCCTGCTCTAGCTGGCCCTGCTTGAGCCAAAGGGTTGAACTAGAGGATCCCAAGAGTTTAATTAAAATTTCAATGATTATGCAATTAATAATTATCTTAGCAGAGTAGAAGAAAAGACTGTATACTGACAGAAATATTTTGATATCAGATATGTTCTCAAGTACAAAGCTTCATCAGAAAACAGGAAGCGGACAATTTATTGTAAAGCACAGTTGCTCTCTCTCCATTCTAAGAGAGTATTGTCTTGCCTAAAGCTTTGTAAAATCTGTAGCCATGATCTTAAGTCTGATCTTCTACTTAAAGTGCCAGTAGTTAAAAAAGAAAAGCAGTGAATCAAAGCTTAGACTTTTCATGCATGTGTTTATAGATGCTAAATTATATGTATTGATATATCTAATAATCAATCTTTAAATAATACAACTGTCAAAATGAATATTGGTATCACCAAAACATTATTTTTCCATTTATTCGGTAAAACAATAGTCTACAAAGTAATTATACCCATGAGCTTTCTTAAACACAACCAGTTTTATCACTATTTAAGGAATCAGTACATCGTTCCTCAATCTAACATGGATCTTGACAAGCCTTGTAAAAGTGTTGACTCAGATGCGTGGATAGTAGACAGATAGTTTCTGCTTGCTATTCACGGACTTCATTATTGAAGAAATACTGTATTCAAAAGGAACTTGGGAATATGAGATTTTGCTTTTTTTCTCCCCACAAAAAAATCACCCTTTTTTCTCTTGTATGTGTTCCACAGCCAAAATAATCGGTGCATAAAACTGCAACACAGAGTTGCAAGTCATCTCACACAGCACTGTTCTATTCATTTGCAACATACAGACATATATACATTCATCACAGAACATACAGAATGTTTTAAACCACCATCCAGCCCCACTTTAAGTCACCACTAGTTTTCTTTAAGTGTTCATTAACTGTATATTTGCAGCTATTCATATCGTACTTCCAAATGAAGTAACAGGGATTACTACAATCCAAGCATAAAACGAATTTTAGTCACAAAAAAGTAGTTTCCTAATACTCTTCTAGAAATCAGATGTTACTAATGCTTTTGCTATGCTCATTAAAAAAAAAAAGTAATCACTCAAAAGCAAGAAACCCCCACATACTCAGGTCACAGAAACACAGATTCTGCCTATTGAGTAGATTAAAATCCACAATACAACAAAAGAGCCTGTATTTATATATTCACTGCAATGAAGTATTGCGTGTGCAGAATAGCATAATAGGTGTACCTGTACTTACCTGAATCCCAGTACTTGCTACTGATTGCAAATATATAACAGAGGAGTAACCTTTAGTTCTTGTTGATTACTAACTGTCTAAAAATTGCCATGGTAATCCTGAAGCTGTACAAAAGCATCAGAGTTTGGACATTTGTGTAGCTGAAAGCTGTTATGTGCAAGTTTATTCAAGTGTATTACTTGAAATTTCTGATAACTAATTCTTGCCCCAGAATGAGACTTGATAAAGTAGCTGGAAAACATGCTGCAGCCAAGCAACCTATTTCAGAATTACAGTGTATATTGTCTCATTCTCCCTGATATGGAAAAAAGATAGATGAGAAGCAACATAATCTAATATTGCCAACTAGACTGATAAGTTCAAAAATAATAACAATAAAAACACAGCATAATAGTTGCAGCGTTCCATGAAGTTTTTCTCTAGTGACAAGAGCACCACCTATAGACATTAAAAATCATCTTTTCATTGTGTTTGCCTTTAAAACACAACAACTTAACTTAGTCTTTAAAACTGTAAAACATATCACCTGTCACAAACTCATACTTAGCAATAGTACAGTAGTGATACAGAATTTCTATTGGTTATAGGTTTGGCCCTATTCCCTTAAAAAGAGTTACGTTCTGAGAATATGTTAATAAAGACTACTAAAGATTTTGTTTCAAAGGGGCATTTGGTAATGGCACCTTTTAACAGCCCATAAAAGACAAATGGATGTATAACGATCAATGCTACTTCGACAGAGTTAGCTGTATAATTTTGTGAGTGTGGAAACACTAAGAATGCTGCATGCTTTTAAGTGAGCTCTAACATCACTTTAACATTTTCTGTTCTGTTAGCAGCTCACATCTTCACAATGCAGTAAGGTGCAGATAGTAAATCCATTATTTGCTTGGCAAAGGCTCAGTCATTTCACTGAAGTGAGACTGAAGAAGTCTGTGAGGCTGCACTGGTCACACAGGTTCACAGTTCAGCCCCAAGAAACTTATTTCAAGACCTACGTAAACCTTGAATTAATGATAAAATATACCAAAAACTGCATAACACCATAAAATAACAGAAGGTTAACATGCTCTGCTAATATTATAAAATCAATCAGTACAATTCAACTCACTTTTCCTTAAAATACTCATCTTTTTACTTTATGAAAGCAAATGAGGAATTTTCTACTAAAAAAAAAAAAATCATCAAGGTACTGAGTAGCAATAGAAGGATGGTGAATTAAGAAGGGGGGGGGGGGATCAAGCAAACTGCTTTTTCAGCAATTTAATGAGTAGACACACATGAATGACATTGACTTATTCCTAATTACTTCAAGTAATTTTCTACTTTGGAAAAAGGTTAAATTAAACCAGAATAGAGCACTGTTTCAAAAACCAGATTTTAGAAATAACCATGGGCAGTATTTTTTCTGAAGATTTAGCTGTAATTAACTCCAGGTTTTGGCAAGACCCAGTTTCATCCTGTGCCTGTTTACATGGAGTGTGTAACATCTCTTTCAATACACTTTACATTTACATCTAAGCCACATGACATAGCATGAAGTTTTCCCCATCTCAGCTACATACCATTGCAGGTTGTAATCTAAACTCTTGCATCTCCTGTCTTGTTCCTGTCAAAATAGTGTGATATTAACGTCACAGAGTCTGATGCCTCTCTTAGCTAGTATGAGCACTGCTAAAATCCTCAAGTATTCTTCTTTGTTCGAAAGCAAATTTACAAAACAAAACAAAGCAAAACAAAGCAAAACATTTTTTATTTGTTCAGTTTCTCTTCTCATCAGTCATCTGAGTAATCTTATTAAGAACAATCAGGCTCCTTACATGTAAATTTTAGGCCCAGAGATTTGCAAAAATACAGAGATTAGCACTACAGTTAGGAGGTCTTTATCTGAAGTGTTTAAAAAAACATTTGGTATTTACTGGGCCTAAATTTGACCTTGCAGTGGCTGCCTTAGAAGTCTGAGCTAGTGGGTCAATTAGCAACTAGTTGGCCAACAAAACCCAGGAAAACTTGCTGCTCTCCTAAAGGATCTAGTTTTAAGATTTAATAGTAAGGAGAACGACCTGCTACTATGGAATGGTAGAAGAGAATGAGAGACAAAGTTTACATTTTCACACAACCCTGTGAATAAAATTCAGTGGTTCAGCCACAAATAAACCCTCAAGATCAGGTTGTCTTTCACCAATAAGTATCTTAAGACACTTTTGCATATGCTCAGGTGTTAAGTCTTTGTCACTGCCATTTCTCTTTTTTTCCCTTATATGTATTATTTTACTATTGATTTTACAATAGCAGTTGAGAATTCAAGGTTGTAGACTGTAACTCCTATATGGGAATTGCAGAAGGGCAAAATAAAAAGAAGTTGCTGTTGCGTTTGGAAGTTACTACCTATGGCCATACAGTATTTTGTAGAAGACGAAAGACTTCAGACTTTATAACCAGACCAACAGAGGAATAGCAAAAAAAAAAACCAAAAAACCTCTTGACTAACTTGGTAGTGTTGACACATTAGAGCAGATGCCCATGTATTCCCTAGTGAAAAGCAGTTTTTAAAAGAGATAAGAGAGTAGCTTTGCAGATACTTTGCAAAACTCCTCCACCTTACGAGAAAGGAAGTTAGTATCACTTGCAAATTAGAAAGGAGTAATGATCTTTCAGATACGTAAAGAATCCTAACAGTACAGCAAGTAACTATTTACATAGGAGAAAACAGAAAGGTTTTAAAGTTGAAAACTGAGAGTTGAATAGCAGATGCTGTAGACAAAAGTGACAAGTTAGGAAAGTCACCCTTGCAGTAGCAATTTTGACAGAAAGGAGAAGGAAAGCGGAAAGGAAGTTAGTATCACTTGCAAATTAGAAAGGAGTAATGATCTTTCAGATACGTAAAGAATCCTAACAGTACAGCAAGTAACTATTTACATAGGAGAAAACAGAAAGGTTTTAAAGTTGAAAACTGAGAGTTGAATAGCAGATGCTGTAGACAAAAGTGACAAGTTAGGAAAGTCACCCTTGCAGTAGCAATTTTGACAGAAAGGAGAAGGAAAGCGGAAAGGAAGTTAGTATCACTTGCAAATTAGAAAGGAGTAATGATCTTTCAGATACGTAAAGAATCCTAACAGTACAGCAAGTAACTATTTACATAGGAGAAAACAGAAAGGTTTTAAAGTTGAAAACTGAGAGTTGAATAGCAGATGCTGTAGACAAAAGTGACAAGTTAGGAAAGTCACCCTTGCAGTAGCAATTTTGACAGAAAGGAGAAGGAAAGCATGTATTTATCAAAGGCAGAAATATGGAGTTACGAAATAACGGAATTGTCAGAGTTGGAAGGGTCCTCTAGAGATCATCTAGTCCAACTCCCCTGCTAAAGCAGGATTGCCCAGAGCACATTACTCAGGACTGCATCCCAGCAGGTCTTGAAAATCTCCATAGAAGGGAACTCCACAACCTCCAATGCTGTTCCACTGCTGTTCCAATGCTGTCAGACTTACCATAAAGTTCTTTCTCATATTTGAATGAAACTTCACATGTTGCATCTTGTGCCCATTGCCCCTTGTCCTGTCACTGGGAACCACTGAAAAGAATCCAGATCCAAGCTCCTTTAACCCACCCTTTATGTACTTAGAAGCATTAATAAGGTCTCCCCTCAGCCTTCTCTCCTCCAGGCTGAAGAGTCCCAGTTCTCTCAGCCTTTCCTCATAAGGGAGATGTTCCAATCCCTTCATCACCTTTATTGCCCTACACTGGACTCTCTCCAGGACTTCCTTCTCTCTTTCGAACTGGGGAGCCCAGAACTGGATGCAATATTCTAGTTGCGGCCTTACCAGGGCAGAGTAGAGGGGGAGAATGACCTCCCTTGACCTACTGGCCACACTCTTGCCTGCACAGCCCAGAATTCCATTGGCCCTCTTGGCAACAAGGGCACATTGCCTGCTCCTGGATAGTTTACTATCTACCATACCCCCAGATCCTTCTCCTCAGAAGTGCTTTCCAGCAGGTCCTGTATTGGTGATCGACATTCTTCCTCCCTGAGTGCAGGACCCTACCCTACACTTGCTCTTGTTGAACCTCATGAGGTTCTTCCCTGCCCAGCTCGCCAGCCTGTCCAGGTCACACTGGATAGCAGCACAGCCCGCTGGAGTGTCAGCCAGCCCTCCCAGTTTGGTATCATCAGTGAACTTGCTGAGGATATACTTTGTCCTCTCGTCCAGGTCGTTGATGAATATGTTGAACAAAACTGGAACGTTTATTGATGTCTGGAGATGTTATCTAGAATGAGTTGCTCCATTACCTTCCCAGGGACAGAGGTGAGACTAACTGGCCAGTAGTTCCATGCGTTCTCTTTCTTTCCCTTTTTGTAGACTGGAGTGATATTTGCCTTCCTCCAGTCCTCAGGCACCTCTCCTGTTCTCCATGACCTTTCAAAGATGATGGAGAGCGGTCTAGCAATAACATTTCTCAGTTCTCTCAGCACTCATCAGGTGCAGCCCATCTTCCTCTCTCCAGATCTTCCCCCTTGTCTCCAGGGTCTGGGATTCATGGGGGACAGTTTTAGCAGTGAAGACCTAGAGGTCTTCAGTTATGATGGGATCTTGACTGAAAGTATCGATTACATGGATTGATAGGTTAGGATATGTCATAGAGATGTTACGCAGAAAGAATGTGAAAGACCTACAGGTAGCCCAAAGGTAAAATACTCAACAATTTCTTGTCAAAGAGCTACGATTCCTACACAAAACCAGCTTGAAACAAGCTGTTGCATCACCTGTGTCCACTGTGAAGATTCAGTGAATTCAACTAGTTCTTGTATAATACTGTATTAGACTCCCAAATGATTTTAAATAATTGTTGTTAAACAGTAATTTAACTTTTTATTCTCTTTTATTAATTTGAAGACATAAATATACTACTTAATTAAAGTACTAAAGAACTCACTAGCAATGAGAGGCCACGAGAGAATGCATCGAGATTACAGTTCTGAGTAAGAAAACACTGGTTTTCCAGTTTACTCATATTAACTGGCAATAAGCTTATAATAAATTTATGAAATCAACACTAAATTCATGAAAATAACTGCCTGGCAGAGAGAATGACCATCTAATGGGAGCTCAATATACAGTACTGAAAACTAACATCAGAAGCTAATACTTTTACAGCCTCCTACAAGCAGAAAAGCAAAGGTGGAAGAAAGGATTTTAAATATTTTATTCTTTGACAAGGTAGACATTTCTGATGACTAAAATTACCATGAGAGGCAAAAAGCTCACACTTATATTTAATTCCACCCCAGCCTATTTATATTTCCACAACTGTTGGAAAAAAAATACCATTTTTTTCTACTGTAAGCATTTCTCTAAGGCAGGCTCACACTGAGGATAGCTATTAGATTTTCTTTTGATGGATTTTTCCTCATTTATTTGATCCACCAAGGGTTAGTAGGGTAGTACTAACCTAGGAAGTACATTTGGCAACTATCAAGTTGTGATTATCACAATCATGACTTGTTGCTTTTGCAGGCCCAGGCAAACAAAAAATATTTGATCTGGACCATTGCACAGCAGGCTCCTGAAAGGCACTGCAATACACAAGCATGCACATCTATATTCCTAAGGATTTGAAAACAGATGATGGAATTTCTTCTCAATACAATGTCATGGGAGTGTCCAAAGCTGGCAAGAGCACCTGATTCAATGTAGTTTCCAAATTAATGACAAGCATTTCAAGCTTTCTAACTATCAAGGTTTTTCCTTCTCGCTTGTCACAAATATTAACCAGATCTGTATTTTAGAGACATTGTGACTATGGAATTTCACCTGCCATTTGTGAAATGACACTTCAGTGGTGTGAAAACTTCCCTTACCCTCTCCTAGACCTCCTAGTCACTTTCAGTGACTAGTAGCTAGCTTCAGGTAGAACTAAAAACAGGTGTTTGGATCTTGGTGTTAGTTTAACTTACAACATAAGTGTATTTCTGAATACAGATAGAGCAAAAGAGAATAATCGTTCTGCTCTCTTCTTTCCCCAACTTGAATCCCCTGCTAAGAAGGACTTTATCTAAAAATAATCTGAAAACTTTGGTTGTGGATTTAAACTATTGGTTTTCCTGTGTTTCTATCATTTCAATATGCATGCTTCTGAGAGTTGGTGCTCTAGTTTCTGCTGTATACATAGAGTTGCTGCTCAGGAGCATCTGCATGTGTCTAGTTTGTTGATTATTCCAGGTCACAGCCTTTTCCATAAAAAGATTGTTTATATGGGCTTGCAAGCAATAGAAGGTAGCTACTGCACAATTCTATCCCTGGGATAAAGCTTGACTTGACCCCTTTGCTAGGCTGCTAGCAGGGAATTTATTTACTGGATCCTCTGTGTGACTGTAGACCACTGAATCTACGGAGAGTCCAGCTACTTCCCTCTGACTTTGGGTCTTTCAAGTTCCCTCATGGGTTAGTCTGTACTAACACCTGACTGTAACTGTTTTAACATGCAGCCCGACTAATCCAGCCCAGTTTATCCAGCTCTGATTACTCACCTTCTCTTATCTTAGTCATTCTTTTTTCTCATAATCTCAAAGGCTCAAACCATTTCACTTAAATTTTTCTTTACAATAACCTGTAATCTCCAGAGGGGAAACAAAAACAGTAGAAAAACAGAAACATTCCTGTTGACTATGATTACTTAAATTCTTCCAAAAGTTTAATACTTCACTAAGTAAGACTGTTTTCTTTATCTTTCGAGTACTCTCATTGTTCAAAGTGCCCTTTCACTAGGATTCCTTGCAAAGAAGAGTATTGTTCAAGTTGCTAGATTAATTCAATCTAGTTTAGTATTTGAAATTAATTCCCTTCAAAAGTTCATCCAGACAATGCAATGTCAAGCTTAAGAAAAAGAAATTCTGAGATTTATTGATACAACTCTCTAAAGTAAAAATAAAATAAAAAAAATTCACAGCACCTTTTAAACCTTTTGTTTGGCATTACAAAAACAACCCTAAAAGTCTGTTAATATTCTGCTTTTGCAAAAAAAATGAATAACAGTCTATAAAATTTCCATTTTGAATCAAGTAGTTTTTCCTGCTGAGGAAGGCTTCCTGACTAAGCTTTGTGGTAATCCATGGAAAGTCTACCATAGGAGGAGCTTGAAGAGAAGCTGAAGAATTGTTCTAATCACAATAAAACCGAGTCGTTCTAATCACAATAAAACCATCCCACAGGCATTTTGACAAAAGTTTCTAGCTTTTCATACAGAAGTGTTAGAATTTTGGACAATCATAATATCAGTATGAGAAATATATAACAAATAAGTGTTATAATACCATTTGGAACAATATGAATATCACACACACAAAAAAGAAATAATTTCATACTAGGCTGGTTGGGACATTTAGCAAATAATTTCTATGTACTGCAACTCAGGCTGCCATAAAATTGAAGTAAAATTAAATAATGTGTCAGTGCTTCAAGTAACAAGGAAGCAGGTTTGGAGTGATATTCGTCAGAAAAAGTAATTAGCAGTAGAATGCGAACTTCATAAATACTATAACAATGGAATTAATTTACAATTTAAAACAAGTATTTCCATCTTCGACAGCATGAACAAGTAACTAGTATGAAATTTTTGTTCAAATAAAATAATTTTTTTTTCCTTGCTTAGCTGAAATCGGAGAAAAGCTAAAAAAATAAGTAAAGTATTTCTTGAAGATTGAAAACTTAATTACTCTGAAACACACTGAGGCTTCAGGGAAAAGTAAGAACAAACACAACAATTTCAGCAGATTCTAAGGAAAGGTTTTGGATAAGGTGTTATGTTTGAGGTTTGGGTAGATTTTCTGCCTTTTTT
>VXBW01001769.1:203377-268954 GCA_013400375.1 Thinocorus orbignyianus
TTTTTATGAAGTCAGTTCACATCAACCTGCTGACCATAGTGCATAAAGTTGTGCTTAACTTAATCTTGAAATTAAATTAAGCTTTACCTTTTAAGATCTGATTCCAATAATTTTGAATATGGATAATGATAAAGCTGTGTCAAACTAAAAGAAAAAAAAATATTCCCCTCTATTATGACTATTTTCAGCTAAATGTATTTTTAAATTCAACCTCCAGCAAACCAAAAAAAATCAGCTAGCGGGACTTTGAGCTGTAAAACACAATACTGGCTGAAGTAGTTATTAAAATAGGGCACGATACAAGAGCAAATTATCTGTGGTTGCAGAATAAATGCTTATCCAATAGGATATTACCCTCCTAATACTTTTAGACAGTGTACAAAGGATAGGAGTAAATTGGTAAAAATAGTGAATGCAGGCAAAGTGACATTTGGGTGGGTGGATGTATTCTAACAACAGATAAACTCACTGCTCCCTCCCAGTCCAGAGCCCATTTTCAGGGCTCAGCCATAAAGCCTACAGAGTCACTGCTGTAACTAAAAAAGCTAGAGGAATATAGCTGATGATGGAATGGCTTTTAATTTTAGCTAAATACTTTTCGCGCAGTATTCTTTCCCATGTGAATATCCAATATCCACTGGAGATTACTCACTGGCAATAAGTGGAAATATGAGACTAGATAAACTCAGTTTTGGCTTTTTCTTTTTTTTCATCTAATGTCCTCAGACATTCAGTTTTTCCATTATTGTTATCAATCTATCTATGTGGGGGAGCTGTAGATATTCTGTAACAAAAACTGTTTATTAAATATCTCAACCTAAAAAAAAAAAAATGCAGCACAACACACCTGTCTAGCACTATGTTACCAATCTAATGCTTTGACATAACAAATTGAAGCACAACTACATTAATTAAAGTCTATATCCGTGCTGTATATTAACACCAGGGAGACACTACTAGCTGTCTCAAAAAAAAAAAAAAAAAAGGTACTTTTGTAATATCATAAATAGAATTAATATTATTAAGTAAGAGCTTTTTTGTTTGTTTTTAACAATTATAAACAATTTCACTTATCAAAAGCAATTATGATAATGAAAACTACATAATTTCCATTTAGCCATGAGCTTTCTATCCATTAGAATTCAACTAAATTGACACATTTTAAGCTGTATTTTGATATTCATGATAATTGTGGGCTACTGAAATAATAGACTATTAGAGTAAATTTGGTGTATAGAAAGAAGTCATCTGTTTGTCAGAAAAAAAACCCCACCTAATTTATAAACTCCATAATTAAGACATAAGTAAATTTCAAGCTGATGAAATTCGAGCTACCATAAAAACACATACAATGATATAATTTCTTAATAAGAATATAGTAAAAAAAAGAAAATGGTGAACTGATAGTAATTTCACATACAGTCCTATGTTCACTAAATATCAATTTTGTGCTCCATTTAATGTTGGTAATAACTGTTTTCCAAGTGCATCGCTCAATTGGTACCAACTACTAAGTGAACAGACTCTTGAATAACAAGGTAAGACCATGGTTTGCAAACATTAAAAAAAAAAATTAACTTACAGCTAAACAGATAAGAAATTTTAAGATTCATTTAAGTGAGCATAACTGTGTTTCATCCTTTCTGTTGCCACCATGGAAAAAATCTAGGAAAATGTGTTAAGCATTACACACTAAAGCCTGTGGACAAATTTAATTTGTCCTATGAATTTGTTCAAACCCATGCTGTGCTTGCAGGTGAGAGTTAAATCCTCTTCTCTCCTGAGATACATCTGAAAAACCATTTGACTGTCCTAAAACCATACAGAATGTATATGGGTATTTGCAGAGGCATCACTCTCTCCTATTTCAACTTCTCCTTGTTAAGAGTAATTTCACATCAGGCTGCTGGTATGAGGTGCATGTGAGTTTTGATCAGGAAAGACACTTTTCAGAGGGGGACATTTGCTGGCTTAAAAGCTCTGGATTAAGGTTCAGATGACAGAATTTCAGCAAAATCAACAGAATTAACACTTTCCATCCTAAGGATGTTACACAAGAGGAAAGAATGAAGCTCACTAGCTTACTTCTGCTATCTTTGTTGACTTTTGTTTTGATGGTTACATTTAGGAAAAGAAACAGCCTTGGACAATTAAGAAAAAGTGAATTCTTGGAAGGAACCGTGTTGTCTCCAAGGCTCTTGGGAAACACAGAATATTGTTGTTCAAAAAGGGGCAGAAAAAACTCTTTGTTTTGGGATCTTCAAAAGGGAGCACATGGAGTAAAACTAAAACAAATCAGTGGCTCAAACTCCTATTAGGGTTATTGACATTGTCTTGCAACACGTTTACAGAAATACTGCCACTTTGGAACACTTGAAAATAAAACTGAAGAAAGAGAAGGAACTTCGGTTTGGGAATTTAATAATTTCTGAATATTGGATAAGAATGCAAGCTTTCACTTCTCCTCAAGAATTTGACACCTGATTGTACTTCTTTGATTACCAGGGGTGTAAGACTTGAAACCTGCAGCTCAACAGCATACACTGTACAGGAACCCCTGTGCAGGATGAGCATACACACAGCATCAACACAACAGAACTGGAGTTATTCGATTTATGAGTCATTTGAAAGCCATTTGCGCCTTGAAAGTGCCATGCTTAGTAATATCTTAAGTAAAACATATCAGAGGACAAAACACAATTGAATCCTCTTTCACTCAAACACTCCAAATATTAGGCCTCACACCAGGAAAACTAATAAATTCAGACCCATTTCCTCAAACCATTGTACAATTTCAATTAAAAAAAAAAAAAAGGTCATAACTTACCTTTTAATACCTTTAATAAATCATTCTGAAACAGTCCTTGTCTCTGTTTCAGTGAAAAAACAAAACTCAGACCACGGAGAGAAGATGGCTTTTTCATTTAGCTTAGTGGGGAATGGAAATTTTTGGGGAATTTTGAAAATCATCAACTTAATATCTGTGCAAAATCCCGGAGAGTAATGTCAAGTCATCTAGCTACAAACATCAACCTCAAACAAATGAAGTATAGCTCAGCTATGATGATTTTTCTGTAACCATCTTCATAACATAATAGCTAATTTAGAACAAATTATGTTGACTAGTGTTATAAAATGGATAAAAATAAATACATACATGCAGTAACCGCTTTAGGCTTTTTTTTTTTCTCCTTTTAAAAACAACTCTAAAGTATACTGCATAAAACAATTAAAAAAACCAAACAAACAAACAAACAGAAAACTAAACCTGGCAAGGTAGTTTTAATGAATCTTTCATGGTTCAATAAACTATTGTATTAGGTCATTCTCCTGAAGAAGTAATATTTGAATCTCATTATATTTATTAAGAAAAGAATAAGGTACTAGTTTTATTGGATTCCTTATAATTAAAAATAAATTTGCTGGAGTTCCCTTTGCTTATGGTCATAAAGCTTAAAAGCGAAAAAGGGGTTGTGACAAGCAGTATTGTACTGTGGGTAAATAGAACGTAACGCATCACACACAATAACAATTCTCTGGCATCCTATAGCTGGGACATGCTTTAAGCTTTGCAGTTAGACAGTCTCCTTTTACTATACTCTTCCTCCTCCTGTCATCCCTACTTTTCAAAACAGTACACTTGAGAATGGCTATAATGGCTAAAAGCTTTGAAGAAAAAATGCCAGGTGGTCCCTATAGCTGATGCATAGTTAATAGAAAGTGAATCAGTTGAATTAATAGAAAGTAAATCAGTTGCTATGTATAAAGGGAAAAAGTAAAATCCCAGTCAAAATAACTGGGCTCATCATGACATTCTGTTTCCAACAGAAATTAATTTTATGAGCTGCAGGAGATTGAAATAGACATGAGTGTTAAAAAGACCTATTGGCATCAACTCAGCATGGAGAGAAAGATTGAAAGGTACTTTCAAGGTACTTTCAGAATAAAGGTTACAATCTCAGGACTACTCTGTGTATGAACAATGTTTTTCTCCTGTGATCTTTAGAGGAAAAAAATGAGTAGAATAAATAGTATCACATGTCTTCACAGTTGGAACATCTGTGACTAAGAAGCTGGCACAGATTTATAATCTTAGATGACCATATGAATCTAACCATAATTGACAGACATGGCTGTAATGACAGTTATATTGATTTTCACTGGAACCAGGGCTCCTCAGGCTTTAAGTACTAAATTGTGTTAAAAGAGTATGAGATTTCCCAAGCATTCACTGAGAAAAATATTCTCACATTTTATAATCTGTAAGTGTTTTTTCATATGAGCCTAAAGGCAGTCAGAGTAAATTGATATAAAAGGAATCCATTGAAGGTCGCTAAATGCACAGAAACTCAAAGTCCCTGCTACAAGAATAGCCAGTCTGGAAAAGCATTAAGAAATATCAAATATGCTTATCCTGTTCCTGCATAGAAATCTGCCTGTGAGCACTGGTAGAAATGGGCTCATTGAACGCAGCAGAGATCTCTTAAGTTCTTGTTTCACAGGAGATACAATCTATTTAATTGCAACTCCTTGTAGGTAGGTGATAAAGCAGCATGTCAATAGCACACTAAATGCCATTTTACAATACATCTTTTTATTAAACACACTGAAGCCCCTTAAAAGTGTTGGAGTGAAGCACGTATTATGTTATCCATCAAAGTAAACAGCATGACCACACAACCGCTGGGTGCCAAATACCCCTCAGATTTAAAAAATCTCTTACCTCCCCCCTCACGATGTTTCTCTGCACTCAAGATTATTACAGCATAACTTCCCAAAGATTTCATTCCATCCTAATACCTGCCAGCATTTTTCATTCCCCCTAAAATATGTTTTCAAAAAAATATTTCCCTGTAGAAAATTCCAAACAATAGTAACTCTAAACTATTTCACAGACATCCTTTATCCAAAAATAATTGGCTTGCTAAGGAATTCATAAGCCTGTAATATAAACCAGCAAGCCTCTTTCAGCTGTGATCAAGACATCTGTCTTCATAAATTTTAAAAATAAAGAAGTTTCTCATATGCCAGATCAAAGTTTTTTAAAATCAAGCCCCCTCACAGGAAGGGTAGATGAATCTTTGTTTCCATGGCTTTGTTTCTATTGCTTTGGGGAGCACTGCCTTTTTATTGTATTTCAGCGAGAGATACAGGGAATACACTCATACACATACTGAAATACTAAGGCAAAGATATAAAGGGAGTTGCCTTCTCAGTGTCCTGAATTTCTGTGTTTGATTCACACTTATAAACAGTTCTGAAGAAAAGAGTTTTTATGTTGAATACTTTTCAGCACTTTTTGATAAAACTACTACTAAGTTCTGATACTAAATAAAATTTATGAGACTGGCCTGGACTTATATCTGAAAGAAACAGGGCACAAGGCTGTGGAAATGTGAAAAGCCTCATACAGAACCAGTCATGCTTTTGCAATGCACAAATGAAGGAAGACACACAAATACTTTCAGGAAGACTGAATGTAGGAAGCAAGTAGTCAGAGATTGCAGAAGTTTCAATTCTCTTACTTTTCTCTTATATTTGCCCATGCTCAGCAAACTCCTGACAATACATCCAAGTTGAAACGGAACTCTTGCTTCCCACAGAATAACCATTTTATGGAGGCTATATTACACTACTTACTACTTCACAGATTCTTTAGAAAAAGTAGTATGATTGGTTATCTACTTTATTACATTCATTGATTGAATTATTAATGAAAAAAAAATTACATACAAAACCTATTCCCATTCACTTATCTGGCTCTTTCAAAGCTGGTATGAGTTACATAACGAACTTTTTTCTTTTTAAACTCATCCAGATATTCACCACAGGTTAACCTCTCTCTCTCCCACTCCACTCTCCCCCAAAGCTTCCAAAAAGATTATCTGAATTTGAATACATCAGAAAGAATTTTAACTCAAATACATGAAAATTTGCTGTTCAGCTTCACCAGAGTTGTGACTTTCGGGCATGATTAAACACACATTAGGAAATTGTATAATTTTTTCTTGGCAAATTCTAGAAACTCAGGTATTTTGAACCAGCCTTAGCCTTCACACTCACTGAGCAATTGTCCTCCTCTAAACTGGTATAAGCCTCATTTTAATTTAATCAAAGTAATTTGATTTATTTAATTATTTATTTATAAATATTTATTTATTTTATTTTATTTAATCAAAGTAATAGCAGCTACACTGGGCTTCACTTCAGAAGTATGTCAAACTTAACCAGCTGCCATCAGTTTAGCTGTCCTTTCTAAGATTTTGGATTGTTTGGTACTTATGCAAATAGCATGCAACTCCACTGCCAGGAAAACAGATAGGAGTCCAGTGGCTAACACTAGCATGAAGAGAAATAGGTCAATAAGAGGTTACATTTAAATCTAATTAAAGTAACAGCCACAATGGAGAGGGGTCTATAATATAAGGCCCATGAACAGTTACAACTGCTTTTGTTTGTTTGTTAGCTTTGACTAGCACAGTACTCAATTGCATGAAAGAGCTCCAAAGCCCTAGAAACAGCCAAATCTTACATCATTCCAGTCTTGTTCTCTGTCCACTTCTGTGTTAAGGACACCTTTTGATAAACAGCTAGTTTAGATACGGTTACTAAAGTATCTCCTCCTACTGCTCAGCATGACTGTGTAACGTTTTTGGGAAAAGATTAGCAGTTGATCTCTATCTTTGTTGTTGGAAGAACAGATTGTGAACCTACCCCCTGCCCTCACTGTCACCTTTATCTTTTGCTGTAGTGTGCAAACTTAGCACCTTCACAGTATCATATTTTTTTTGGGGGGGAGGTGTTGGGGTTTATTACTACATACATTTGTTTGATCATCTGAGTCTCCATATGTCTTTTCTCATAGTCATTTTATTAGTGTCCCTTTCTAGTCATCTAAATACATAAGCCTAATTAAACTTTTTCATTTGAAAGCTGTGAATGATGATTCACAGCTTTTCAATGCTTCACACATTGAGAAGTCCAGAAATGGTACTTCACTATTATGACAAAATATGTACTTTTTCCATTTGTGAAAATAAACATTTGTGGGTAACTTCTGCACCATCTAACACTAACCATAAACTCAGAATTCATAATTATGAGTTTCATATGCCTCTGAAGGATTTCCCATGGAATGAAAGATGCTCAAATTTCCATGCTCATTAGACACGTACATCATTTGCAAACAAACGTAAACCAATCAAGAGTTAAAATACATGAAGAAATTCTGGACAAATACAGAAAAACCTTAAAGTCTGTCTTCAGGGAAGTTCTGTTGGAGGGGATTAACATAACAAGAGAACATAACAGAACAGGCTTCCAAAAAAGAAAGGGTGCTTCAGTTTGGAGAAGAGACAACTGAAGAGAAGATAAAAAACAGTTCTACAATCAGGAACTGCACAGAGACGATGAACAGGAAGTGATTTTTTACTTCCTTTGATACAAGAACTTGGAAACATCAAACTAAACTAGCAGGCTGCAGAATCAAAATGAACTATAGGCACTATGAGAAACAAGATACTAAACTAGCAGTATCTTTAACTTAATTTAGTACACCCTTGCAGCTTCATTGTGTTCAGAGGCACACCAGGAGAATGTCACGCACATCACGCCATGGAGCAACAACTTTGATCTTAACCCATTTCACCTCCCTTGCAAAGACCTGAACAAAACTATACCAGTATGTTGGGTTTTTTTCTCTGATATACATAATCTTTCTTTCACCTAAATGTATTAATAAATCTTTTTAACAGAGAGTTTTTAATTATTATTTCTAGCACTGTATCAAAAAAGAAAACAACAAACAAAACCACAATACCAACCCAAAAAAACCCCCAAGACAAAAAATCACTACCCGTGACAGTAAGGTCCATTTCAGTTTGAAATAAAATTGTTTCAACCATTTTATTAACAATTACTGCAGCAAGGTACTCTTAAAATGTATCAGAAGCTACTGACAGCAATTCACCTTAAAGAATTGATTTGATCATGAACATGAATAATCATTACTATATCCATATATAATTTTAAGTAGAAATTCAACATTTCCATCTTAAAATGACTCAGAAACTATGCTATAGGCTGGTTACTTTGCTAATTGTTAATATTGGTCTGCTGCATAGACTTTGCAGGGATTATAACATTTGTAAATCACAATGCTGAGGAAGAACAGCCTCTGAGAGGCTACTGGTTTTCTTCACATGTAGTTCGACGTGTAGTTCCTTTGCCCCTAAAGCCAAATACTGCACCATAACTATGCTGAATATGTGCTTGACCTCATCACATACATCCTTCACATTTCCAAGGTGCTACAACTGAGCCTTACTATTTTTTTTAATTGCTCAATATTCAACATTTGCTCAGTGATTCACCTACACGAGCAAAAATAGGAGTTTTAATTCTACCCTGACAGTGTAGTTCAGTGTATTCCCACTAGTGATTCAAAGCACACACAACCTTGCTGCTTGGCCAGTTAATGCAGCGATTAGGCAACTTTCCAGCAAACAGTTCTTAAGATTACTTCATAAAACATCCATTTAGAAAAACTTTGATTTCTTGTTCATGAATTTGATGAGATACTGGAATAACTGCTTGGGGATGTATATGCAGTCCAGCAAGTGAGTTAAATTCAATTTCCACAAACACCATCACTGCTTTTGCAGTTTAAAAGACTATAAACTAGTTCCTGCGTACATACCAGCATACAAGATGCAATTAGTATGGGTGCTTTTTACAAGGAAAGTGTTATGAAATTGTAAAATCATGCAATGAAAGAGATGAAAATATCCAGAAAATAGTCAATGAAAGAGGCAACTTTCCAAGTAGAAACCTAGTGAATTAGAAGTTGACCAGACCAAAAACTGGTCTAGAAATGCAGGAAACAAACTCTCGTTAATGGAGAAAACACAGAATCAGAATCTACATTTTCTATTGAAGTTCTACTGGAAGTAGCACACTTCTCAGCAGCTGAGAAGATTGCTCAGTACTTAGAGTCCCCCCCCTCCCCTTATTCATGATTAGGTTTTTAAAATACAATGTTTCAATTCATTAAAAACTGAAGGTAATTTCACTGAAATATAAAACAACAGGTAAAAGCAGGACCATAGGGGGTTTGACTAGAAAACAACCTAGATTTTGTTTTCCATGTGGCTGCTTTCAAAAGATTTAAAAGATAAAAAAATTTGGAAAACCGTACATCTGTTTAGGGATTCTCACTATGAACCTTGCAGGCCATTGTAACTACAGAGAAGGGGCCTTGTATTGAACAACCTAATTCTGCTGAAGTAGAAAAGCATTTTGACACTTGTTCAATAGAACTGAGATTTGGTCTCTGGAGTAGAAGAGAATGACAAGAGCATGAAAATACAGCATTAACAACTGCATCAAAGAAAACAGTAAATACAATCCAAATGTTACTTTCTCCTTGGTAAGCTCACACACAATTGAAAAGCATTTGTACTGTATGACAACTCATTTTCCTGAAGATGGGCATCTCCTGATTGCAACAGGCTTCAATTTAATTTGAAGTCACACTTTTTTTTACACCACTTGATTAGACCAGATCTACCTAATTACCCTACTTTAAACAGAAAATAGAAGACAAGTAGGGTAATTGAAGTCTATAAGTGAAAGTTAAAGTTTTCTATAGAATCATAGAATTGTCTAGGCTGGAAGGGATCATCTAGTCCAACCACCAACATAACTAATGAAAAAAAAAACAAAACAAAACAAACCACTAAAACACGTCACTTGGCCCTATGTCAACCCGTCTTTTGAATACCTCCAGTGCCGGTGCCTCAACCACTTTCCTGG
This sequence comes from Thinocorus orbignyianus, assembly GCA_013400375.1. Classification (NCBI taxonomy): domain Eukaryota; kingdom Metazoa; phylum Chordata; class Aves; order Ciconiiformes; family Thinocoridae; genus Thinocorus; species Thinocorus orbignyianus. The sequence goes on from VXBW01001769.1 coordinate 213,191, forward strand.
TAAGTTCATTCCAATGCTTAATAACACTTTCAGTGTAACAATTTTTCCTAATACCCAAGCTGAACCTTCTCTGGTGCAAATTAAGGCCATTTCCTCATCCTATTGCCTGTGACTTGGGAGAAGAGACCAACCCCAACCTCTCTACACCTCCTTTCAGTATTAAGGTCTCCCCTCAGCCTCCTTTACTCTGGGCTAAACAAGCCCAGCTCCCTCAACTGCTCCTCATAAGACTTACTCTCCAGACCATTCACCAGCTTTGTTGCCCTTCTCTGGATCCACTCCACCACTTCAATGTCTTTTTGTGGTAAGGGGCCCAAAACTGGACACAGTACACTAGGTGGGGCCTCACCACTGCCTGAGTAAAGGGGAATGATCACTTCCCTAGTCCTGCTGGCCACACCATTCCTGATACAGGCCAGGATGCTGTCGGCCTTCTTGGCCACCTGGGCACACTACTGGCTCACATTCAGCCTACAGTCATCCAACACCCCCAGGTCCTTTTCTTCCAGGCAGATCTCCAGCCACTCTTCCCTGAGCTTGTAATGCTGCATGGGGTTGTTGTGACTCAAGTGCAGGACCCGGCACTTGGTCTTGTTGAACCTCATCCCATTTGCCTCAGCCCATCCATCCAGCCTGTCCAGATACCTCTCCAAAGCCTTTCTACCCTCAAGTAGGTCAACACTCTATACCCCCTTACACCTTAACTTTCGGATATCCTCCAATGAAAGACATACTTGCATCAACGGAGCCTGGATGGACTATCCTAGTTGGTGGGTACAATCCACTAACATACACGTGATGTGTGAGGTTTAAAATACAACCCACAGAAGATCTTCCACCAGACCTTGATCCAGCTTTGGGAATGGACCTTCTGTTTATATCATCAATTTCTTAGTTTTTCAATCAAGTTGCCAAATGGCAGTTATTGCATTATCTCTAAATAAATGGAACAGTATCACAAATCAGTTTGACCAAAAAGAGCTCACAAATTTAACCATCCGACACACTAAACACAAAGTCAGGATTAATTTTCAGAGAAGTCAATTTGCAGTAGTCACACCTGAAATTACTCATAGGAAGTGTACACTTCTTTATGCTCTAGGGTCCAAAATTTATTTATATGTATCTGAATATATATAGCAAAAGGAAAATGCAGCTTCACAGAATGAATCAAAAACACAACCTGCAGTGGAGCACTTGGACTTCAGAGAGAGCTTTTGCTTTAGTCACCACCTTTGGTTGTTTGGTTTTACTCCAAGGTTCTTTAATCTTTCTCTGTCCTTGGCCTTTTCCCCATCTTTCTATCACCAACTGTGATTTAGATACATGCTAACAAAATCAAATAATCTACATATTTCTTTAAAGATGAGATAAAGGTTTACTTAGCATTTCTTAAAAAATACCCAAACCAGAGTATTTAAAATCAGAGAATGCAATACTGTTATAAATTAAGTGCCTACAGCCATGGTTGTTTCTTGGTAGTAGTGAACATGGAAGAGTAAATAACAACCTAACCTCATGTTTTATACTATAAGAGTGCTTGTTATAAATCACTTTTTTTTGGTGTTATACTCAACAGAATAGATCAATATTCAATAGATAGATCCTTAAGTCACAGATGCACCTGCGAATACTGCTTATTGATCACCATTTCACAGACACATCGCAAAAAAAACCAAAACCAAACCTAAAACAACCGCATAGGAGAGAAATTGAGGATGTAATAGCAAGATGACATTAAAGATCCAGTCTTCAAAATTATTTAAACTGATTTTAAAGTGAGGTTAGCTTTTTAAATGTTAAGAGCATAAAACTGAAGAACTAATTTCATTTACTGTCAGTTGAACATTGCTAATGTAAATTATAGATAACTGTATCGGGTCACTCTTGACTGACTTAATGCTATCTATCATTATGACATTACTAAAGTCTTTTAAGAATCCTTTTCTTAAAGGCAACCAATTTTAAATTAAACTGTGCGTATTCAATGTCCTCACCAATGATAAAGCAAATGGGTATTAAGGTGATAGTAAAGATTTATACCTCCAAAACATCTGATGTAAAATTTAAACAAGTTCGAACTTGAAAAACAAATGAAGTTTGTTTACATTTTGCCAACAAATTTCCTCTTTCCTTTTTGATGTTTTCTGGCCAGTACTTGTTAGATTGAGGTTTGTTGAAAGTCTTAATTCCTTTTGCAACACACCAGCATTTTCACCTTGATTTAAAATCCACTGAAGACAAAGGACAAAACTTCAATAAACTCCAATGAGGCCTTGTAAGATATGCAAGTGCCTAGCAACTACAAGGAGTAGGACCGAGAAGTCTTTGAATAAGTTTCATGATGCTCAGCATATGTTTTGGCAATCAAACCTCTTTTAAAAGCAATCAGAGATGAGTACTTTAAACTCCTCAGTACAGCAGTCTCTGCTCTGAGAAAACTTGCAGTACAATACGAATAGCAAAAGCTATAAAATGAGAAATGATGTATAAGAGATAGAAAAGTTAATAAAAAAATCTTAAATTGTATTTCTGTATATGAAAATTCATATGACTATATCTAGACACATATGAAGATATTTATATATAAAAAAAAAGCCTACAATGACTTCTCAAAACTCTCACTGGAGAATGCCAGGTAATACATTTCTTGCAACCAAAATGGTACTTAGGCATATTCTTGACTATGGGCACTCTGGATCACACCATTTCTTTTATAATTTTTTCTGTCATTGTCCTGGTTTCCAGCAGGGACAGGATTAATTCTCCCCTGACTCTGTCAAGGCACAGCTATTCCATCCCATGTGCACCAGGCCCANATGCAAGTCATGCATTGACATTTGTTCTTTGGCAAAGTTATCATTATCATCCTTGTCAAACGAATTATATTTTGTTTATTTTTTAAGCAATTGTCCATAATCGTGTCTATGCTGCATATACATCCATCATTCTGTAACAGCATGATCCTTAAAGAATAACCTTCCTTTCTAAACCCTTGGAAAGATATTCTGAATACACTCAATAGAATCGGAAAGCGTCAAGTTGTTATCAGTAAGAATTTACCTCCACCTTCTAGTCATAGTACATCATTTCACCACTTACCCACAAGGATTTAAGAACTGAAAAGTCTGCTCCTGCTCTTTTCCAACTATTAGTCCTTGACCATGTTATTTCTGTCTCCTGGATTGGACATTGACATCTTTTCAACATGAAGTATGGTAAGCAATCATCAACTCATTTAAGTTAGACTGTTGAACATTGTAATTAAATATTAGCAAGAATTAGACATAAGTAATTTTGTCCAGATGCAGAAAATATTCTGTATCATATTCTCCTTTCAACACCAATGTTTTAAGCGTGTAAGCAGTTCTTTTGATAGACTTGAGTCTGCTTCCATCATGAGTCAAACATACAGGAATTTCCTGCAGTTACACCCTACAGCAAACAGTTCACAGCTGTCCTTCTTGCTTTTGGGAAAGGAGGAAGTTGGTAAAGCACAAATGTTGTTCCTAATGATGCAGAAACACACTGTACACAATCATTGTATTTGCATATTATTCCTATGAGCAGTTCTCAACTCCCATGAAAACCAGGAGCTCAAAACCCAGTTCACTAGTAATTTTTTCAGATTATGCAATATTTGATATATGCACCACTGGCTTCTGCAGGAGAGATAGTCAAACTTTTTATGCTTTCATCAGCCTGCAATTTTGCACACCTTCTAGCAGCTGATCTGCTGAAAAATGGGTGTAAGCCACTGATATTCACTGATCCAAATATTTGTCAGGCAGTTCCTTCAGCACAATTTTGTATCAAAGGACATAAGCAATCTGGGGTAGATCACGTACAGAGACATGATCATTTCACCACTGAACTGGCATTTAGAGTACAGTAGCTTTTGCAGTGCAAACGTTCTGATGTTGTTTCTCTTATTTTGTTAGATAAATGTCCAATCTATCCAAATCAAATACAGAAATGCTTTTGAAATATTGTATTTCTCCCCAGAGTTAGTTTTAGGATCAGATCAATAGCAAAGTTACTGATATTCATATCTGAAGCTCTTTATCAAAAGAGGACTTTCCCTTTACCAAAACAAACTACGTGCAACAAATTTTATATACCCCATAAGCTTTGCAAGTACCCTCCAGTATCATTCTGATGAAAACTCTGTTGAACCTATATTCCTTGTTTGCCCTTCTTGACTTGCTTTCTTTGCTTATCAGTTGCTGGAGAAGAGGAAACTCCCTTTTTTCCATTCTAGCTAAAGAATATACCTATATGTACCTGCCAATGGACATGGTTTTGGTAACAAATACAATATAGAAAACGTTCCTACCTGCGTATTACAAGGAAAATAATATCTTCTAACAATGCCTCAAACATGATCTTAACCATTTCAGCGTAGAGACAGTAGCAGTTAAATCACTGTATACACTCAAATGTTGTCTTTTGGGGTTTTGGTATATCCCTAAACTGCAGACTGTGACAGACTAAGAGAACGTAGTGGAGAAAGGTCCCTAAAAGTCTTTAGCTTATACTTTTTACTGTTTACCTTCTGTTAGCGAGTGCAAGTGGTATTGTGATCCCAAATATATTCAGGTTACTGAATGACACCTGGATCTTGCCTCTAGCTATTCATGTCTCCCCTCTTTTTTTTTTTTTTAACCTTATGGAAAAAAAATTAGTTACCTAAATATGGACAAATACATATCTGAAATACATGAAGATAAACAAAAATGCTTGGACAAGTATCATAGGAAATTCTTCTCTTCTCCTCTCCCTGTCCTCCTTCCCCCACTCTTTTCTTTTTAAAGAAACCTAGATCCCAGGAAGACAACAGAAATTCACTTAAGGAAATATTTCAATAAACATTCAATAAAACAACATTCTAGAGGCTTGGATTCTTTGTGTCTATTTCTGCAATCTCATGTAGAGATCTTTACACGAAAGAACACAGTAAGAAGTATTTGAAATTCTGCTTTTAGGAATTCCTTCATTAAAGGGAATTATTTGTTTGCTATTTTCTAGAAGTACCACTTCATAAGCCAGTATAGTTTACATCACACACTAATATCACTTAGAATAAGGAGGACTAGTTTCAATTACAAAAAAGTGTAGTTATCTCAGTTTCGTCTATTTAGGCCCTTTAAATTCAAAGACAAAATATTTTAAATGCAAGAGCTACCACATATACTTTGACAAAAATATACAAAAAAAAAAAACTATAAGAAAAGGAGAAATATTCTATAGTTAGCCATGCACATATGCAATATTTCCCTTTCTTTTCTTAGTTTAACTATGAAATTTAATCTTCAGGCCAGTTTTGTGTTTACTCAGAAAAACATTGTGTGTGAATGTTCTTGAAAAATAGGGCCATAGCAAAAAAATCTAAGTGAAATAAAGCAAGATGTCAACTAATTTAAAATATTAAAAGAAAAGTAGGCTTTAAAAAATTATTCAGAAATCCTTAACACAGCTGCTATTGGTAAGCGAGAAATTAACAGCCTTGTTTTTAAGGAGGTATTTGATGTTTTAGTAAGGGATGTATCAGGAATACAGAGAAAAGAATAACAGTCAAACTAGTAAACACTGAACCTTTCTCTGAGGGAAAATGAGCAGCGCATGAGCAATACAACACTAAGGACTATTCAACTTATGCACACTATTATGATCATGAAGGCCTGTAACAAACCTTTAGTGAGTGGAGGGCATGGTTCTGAGACATGGACATCACTGGGATTAATAGCAGACTAAGCATAAACCACAAAATTCATAGAGCTTTGCTCACCAGACCATCAGCTAAGCCCTATAGAATCTCATTTCTGAATTTATGCGTATATTAGCATAAAATACAACTCTTGTTGTATATTCCCTTTATTAAAAGATATTCCCTTTATTAAAAAGGTATTTATAAACATATGGAAAAAAATCATACAGATCTGCATATGCAACCACAGGTTCATCAATATTGGTCTGGTTATACAGAACAACATGTAATTTTAGAATACATCCAATTTACATTCTAAATGAGCATTACAGAATTCACAAAATCCTGCCAAAATTTCTGGCATTCCTGAAACTTTAGAGGACTGAACTATTTTCCAATCTAAGATTGAAACGTTACAGGACCGAACACTTTCCAATCTAAGATTATCTACTATATGAAAATAGAGCACGACATTCCTTCTAGTTAAAAGAAAACGTTTATTATGCTTAGTTTCCACAAAACTGAATGTTGAAAGCACATTTATTCCCCAAAACGTGAAATAATTTCCTACCTTGAACAATCTGTTCAATGCGTGGCTTTTCAAATCAGTACATGTTAATATTTTTTGACAAACCACTAAATAACACAGAGAAGTCAGTGAGTCAGCAATACAGGATTGTTATTGCCTCTGACACCTGACTCCAGAAGAAGTATTTTTTACAATTCAATCAAGAGTAACTAACCCACACTTTATATTGACTAAAGCTGACATTCAGCAGTGCCAGCTAGATACATCATTTTCTACAGTTCAGAGATGTAACTGTGGCACCACATCAGAAAGAATACTAGCAGTATTATGGCACTGGATTTGTATGGCTAGAGGAACATAAATGTCATACTAACCATATTCAGTAGATACTTAGCATATTCATTAGAGAACTTAAATTGCTGTGGAAAAAATAGTAACTGAAGCTACAAAACCCAGGAGCTTTGTAGACAAAGATTGGCTTCACACAGCTATCTTGAAAAGCTACCCTGCTATCTGATTATAGGCCTTGTGAGGCATTTCACCTGTCAAAAAGTCATAGTGATGAGACCACATAACAGAAGAATCTTCTGTTTAAAAGTACATTCAGCACTGAATTCATTTGGATTGTACAAACAAATTGATAATGTTTTTTATTTCAAGCAATTTATTATGAAAGCAGATTTCCAGTATTTCAGTCACTAAAACAAAGCAATAAAGTGTATTCTAAATCTATGTAGAAGCTTTTTTATTCTAAAATGAACTGAGATCTAAATAATACATGAAGAAACCATTCCCTAACAAGCAATGCAGCCCTGCAACTTTGTGGCTCTTTGGCTACCTTATCAGTTGGTTATTTCCTGTAACATTACAAACCCTTCAGAAATATCCCAGCAGACCCGTGGGCTTGCACACATGCAGACAGATCTACAAGGTGATGCATAAACGTAACACTGTGCAAACACTAGCATATTTCTCCTTGGACTCTCTTATCCCTGGAAAGGGAATAATCATTAGTCACTCCTATATCTCTGCACCCATGGCCCACCCCCTGCCTCCCCTGTTACCTGGGGTACCCTCTGAACCATTATCCCAGACAACTGAAAGCAAATGCATTTGAAGAAATAGAATATGCCTCCACAATGCATTTAATGGACTTATGGGGGAAAAATGATTGCAAACTTTATTAACATGTTACATTCCACTGCCCCCAGGCTCCCAAGCTGTTTTACTAATTTATGCATCATTCAGCCTGTATAAAATTGGGAGCCAATGTAGTTTCTAACAAAGAAGTAGATATGCCCAGGAGAAAAATCCCAGGACTCCAGTTAGCTACCTAAAATCAGACTGTTATGAATTCTCTCCATAGATATCTCCTATTATAGAGGGGGAAAAGACTTGTTAAAAATCCTGATGGAATTAGGATATATGCAGCACCAAGGGAGACAGTTGCATTCAGAGGAGCTCCTCTTGAGCTCTACACAATATCAGATATCGATTCAAAGCCCAGATGCCATTACTGTCATTTTAGACATTTGACCTGAGCTATATCATGTAGATGACATATTTCTGGCAGATACTGGCTGAAGACATAGATTAATCAAAATAGAGAAAAAGTATCATACTATTTTATTTTTATCTAATGCCTGACTGACACAGTTTGTGATACGAGAGTTATCAAGAAGAAAAGGACATTAAGTTAGCTTGTCTCTTGTCATTGCAGAATATTTTCTTTTCCTTGTAGAAGCATCTGTCTTTCACTATCACTGATGCCTGTGAAAAGCCACCTTTGCACCATGACAGCAAGCAACATCAGAGGTTCCCAGCAACAGGCACTGTGGAGTTGGAGCAATACACTTAGATAATCAAAACCAAAGAGAGTTTAAGTTAAAAGGCTGTAAGTAACAGTTAAATGATAACAGTTAACCATTGAATAAGAAATTGTTCCACATGCATTTAGAATCCTATAATGACTCACTGGAGGAATTAACAGAACAAGAGAATAAAGGCACCAAGTTATAGGTCTTTTTGATTTACTGGACATTTCAATTGGAAGATCACAGAGCAGCTTAAGTCAAGATAAAAGTAAATCTTGACAGAACATTTCCTTTTCAAAAGCAGACAGCTGTATGTGGCAACTGGAGCATCAGTTAGGGTGTAATACTGTAATCATATTAACTGTTGGATGCAGAAAACCTTTTTGTAGGTTCAGCTTTCATGTTCTCCCCTCCACATTCTTACTTTAGATCCTTACAGTTTCTCACCATCAGTAATATGCAATTAAACAGATATTCCAATAGGGAAAAAGTAAAGGCTCAAAAAGCCATTAGAAAGTCTAAACGTTTAGAAAAGGTCCACAGGAAAGATCACATGCTCTGTATTCAGCACCTGTACTTACAAAATACACATAAATACAGCAAATTATCCATTGAGTTTAATATTAAAAAGTTACTATTTTGGCACAAGGGTTGCATTCATTGGGCTTTAGAATTTTCACATCAACATTCTTTTTTGTTCAAATATCCTTTTGTGATTTAGGCTTAAAGCCAATTAAAGATTAGAAGGAAGATAGAAAGTACTTAGATAGGATATGAAACAGGGTAATTGAGGGAAACTGCTGCAGACAGGAAACAAACCGTATTTGGTCGCAGTAGCTAGAATTCATCTATACCCAAATCTGAACTCACTGATGCAACTAAATAAGTTCAAGTACTTTCACTAAATTTCAACAAACTTATATAAAATTTCTGACAAAATAAATTTCTGACACTTGACTAATTGTGGAAGCCTTAGCCTGAGAAGCCAAAGCTGATACTGGTGGCTGGCAGAGTAGATAGTGATCATACTCAACGGGAACAGAATACTATGATGTCCAGAACCAACAGAGACCCTAAAATTTGTTCCATTGTTTTTGTATGGAACAAACCCAAATCTTTTAATTTTGCTCTGGTAAGGGTTGCATACGGGAAATGTTATTCTACTCTGTAAAATAAAGTTCTGTAACATCACAGTGATCTGACATTCTTTAAGAGAGAAACTGAGAAACTGAAGCTGAAAAACTGAAAAGCTGAAATAAAATGATACATATTGATTATATTTATATCCATGTCATTTTTAATTTCATCAACGCACACTCTCATGCTCATGTCTTCCAGTACTCATTTGTTAACAAATAACCAGTATATCCTTCATTCAACAACACTTTTTTCTGACCTGTAAAAGAAAAGCTGTCACTATAACAGAAAGTACTAAAATGCAATCTGACATACCAGGGTTATTACAAGCCTATTTTAAAAGGTAACTGAAACTATGACATTGCGTAAGTATGAAACCATCATCTGACTAACACAGGAGACAAATCTATCCCCAGAGTACAGAAGTTTTCTTCAATGCTTTAAGCAGGATTAAAACACACCTCAAAGTTTTCTAAAGTCATATAAGTATTCATAAGCTATTGCTTAGTAAGCTGAAATTGCAGCTTTTTTAATGGCTTCCAATTTTCTCAGTTACAAAATTCTACTTTTCTGATTCAATAAAAAAAGCTATTGAATCTTGATTTAGCTGTTTTTACATTGTTTAGTTTTTATCTCAACCATTCATATTTTATTTTAAAGCTCCACAACTCTGAACATAAATAGCTCTAATCTTTTTAATGAGTCATCATGTCATTTTTAAGTTAATTCTGTGTTTTTCCAGCTGTCTATGACATCTTCCTGTAGGCTACAGAATACTGAATGTTCCAGCACCAGAAAACGACAGCAGTAATTGAATATTAGCCTATATGCTTGTGGGTAGGGTACTTAGGAACATAAAAAAAAAAAAAAAATTATCTATGAGAAAAAATAAATATGTTTTATCATTGTGTAAGAGCCAGTAAAACATTCTTAAATGGGCTACTAAAGTAAAAGGATGGGGCGGGTTTCTACAGTTATTTAAATTGTATTTCACTCATCTACAATATTGCCCTACCAGTGTACGCTCTCCAATTTTCCAAGCCAGTGCAATAAGAGAATACTTCACAGACACTTCATGTAAGGATAGGTGTTGAAAAATCAATCAAGTTCTACATTTAGTCCTCATTCCCATAATAAGATACATTTAAGAAAACCAGGCACTTAGGTGGAGCCTATGACAGTTGACAAAGCTCCTCAAATTTATTTACTAGTATGATTTGTTGAAGTACTAATTTCACATCAGATTGAAAATTTGGCACTGTGCTTCAAGATTAAACCCTATATTCAAAAGCATTTAGTAATAAACTAAGTATCACTCTCCCCTTTCAAAACATCGGTAACTAATTAATGCTCACAGTTTGGGTTCAGCCAGCAGGGAAATGTTCATAACTAAATGTAATCTTTCAAATTAACAGGCTATCTCTATAAACTATAAAATTATTTTTTAAACAGAACTACTGTTTTATTACTACTGGGATCTTAGGTTCATTATGTTCTCATAATGTTCTCAAATTTATCTATTAATCTGCATAATCACAAATGGCAAGAATTAATTTCAAACAGATGCAGTAAGTTCCTTATTCATTCTTGATTTCAGCAATTTTCATTACAGACATTTCAAACAATGTTTCCAATACATAACAAAAAACATAACATAAACAAACCTCAGCTTTTCTTTTTCCATTAAATTCAGTAGCTGGTTTGTTGGGTTTTTTATTGTGCTGTTTCAGTGAGTTTTTTTCCCTTTAAGTCAACAAGCAACTAAATGAACCTAAAAAATCTCTAAGCTTAGAGTTTTAAATTTTAAAAGGTTTCTTCTGAAATTCCAAGGGTGCTCAGGCATATGTGCCCATGAAGGCTGGTCATACTTCAAGGAGGAACTCTTAAAACCACAGGAGGCGGCTGTCCCCAGGTACCAAAAAACGAACTGATGGGGAAGAAGACCAGCCTGGCTAAATAGAGAGCTTTGACTGGACCTCAGGAATAAAAGAAAAACTTAAGGTCTTTGGAAAGGGGGGTTGGCAACTGAAGAGCAATACCAAAACACAGTGAAGTTACGCAAGGGGAAAATTAGAAGGGAAAAAGCTCAAGCAGAACTTGACTTGCTCACTATGGCTAAAAATAACCAAGAGGTTCTTTCAGTGTATCAATAGAAAAAGTAAGACTAGGGAAAATGTAGGCCCACTGATGAATGAGGTGGGTGCCTTAGTGGTGAAAGACACAGAGAAGGCGCAGTTACTGAATGCCACCTTTGCTTCCGTCTTCACTGCTAAAGCTGCCCCTCATAAATCCCAGACGCTGGAGACAAGGGGGAAGATCTGGAGAGAGGAAGATTTTCCCTGACGGGATGCACCCGTGAGTGCTGAGAGAACTGGCAAATGTTATCGATGGGCTGTTCTCTATCATCTTTGAAAGGTCACAGAGAACATGGAGCGTTGGTTTGTTTTTTTCCAATCCTGCATTCAGTTTTGCTAGGCCAAAGTTAGAAACAGCTTCAGGGAAATGTGAGAAACAAGGCCACAACTAAGGTCCTTTTCATGTGAACTGCAAAACACTTTGTGTCCAAGCTCTATTTAAATATATTATTCTGTGACTTCCCCCCCAACCTAAGGACAAATATCAGGAGCACAGCAGCTTTTACTGCAACCTTCTCCTCCCTTGCTTCTCTCCCCACCTTTACAAGTATATATTTATGTATGTATTTCATATTAAAATATATATTTACATCTGTATAGCAGTCGCAGCACAATGACACTTAGAGTTAGGGTGCTTTGATGCATACACTCAAGATTCTTGTATGTAATAAAGAGTTTTGAACCCTTAAAGGGGGGGAATTAGTTGGTAAGGGAAGTATTTACACAGTGTTTGTATCCAAATGAAACTCACAGTATTTGTGCCCTACATACAATTTGCTTTTGCCAGCTTTGATAGGGCTTCTTACACAGTCAGACATGGTCAAGAACTAACAAATCGTCAGTGAATGATAACATTGCAGAGACAGAATTTGTCAGAAAATTAAATATAAACTATTACCTAGCTGAAGCCTGGACAGAGCAAAGAAGGCAGGCCGATAGAAGAATAATCAGTTTTAGTTCATATGTGTATCCCATTAATCAAAAGACCAAACCATACACTGTCTTCAGTGGACAAAAAGCAAAATTTCATGTTTTAAGTAAGAGAAACAGGTGAACAGTAAATTGGAAGAAGATCACACCTAATAGCTCATTTTCCTGAACTGTTTCCATCATTCTAAACACACAAATAATTTCTGTCTTCCCACTGTTTATGCTTTATGTTCTGTGCTGAGAAAAAACCCTGCCATTTTATATACCTTTATATATCTTATACATATATCTTTTTAGGAGTTCAACTGAATAATTCATTGTATTGCCAATGTTTCCATGACAAGAGCTACTGCTGGGAGTTAACCAAGATCTTGTAATGAGAATATTTATCCTATGTAATCTACTTGCACAGTTATTATTTCAGCAAGTCAGTTTGCATTGAAGAGAAAATATAAGGAAATATGAAACACTCAAGAAATGAAACAAGTAACAGAGTGGGGGAAAGAAGTTAGAGCTGAAAAATGAACATGTATTTATTGACTGCAAAGAATTAAGCAGGGATTATTTTTCTTCTCCTCCTTCCTCCATTTCAGCTAATAATTTCCAAAAATAACTCAAGTAAATATTAGGTGCTATGTCTGCATGAGAGGGATATGTTAATCCTTCAATTAATCCTTACCATTGCCTGCAAATAGTTTAATGAATTGATAAAACAATAATACAGTTTCTAGATTATCTTCCATAACACAGATTTCAGAAGTAGCTTATAAATATTAAGGAGTTTTGCCTTTACATTGATAGTTTGGAAAAATGAATCAAACCATTCATTTAGCATCATCTAGAGGATCAGAAACAGATTATTCACCTCATGCACACAGTATCAAGTATTGTGTGATGCTGTCTATTGTTGCACACCCTAATCCCAAAGGCTATTTCTGCAGTCTGTGATTCAACTACTGCTTTTATGAAATAAATAAAATTAGAAAATTCTAACCACAAAGTTGAAAGCCATATATATACAGATATCCTTCTAATTTTACTGTTTAATGCATGTAACTTGTGCTATTTATCAAATTCTGTTCCAAATTTTGAAGGATTTTTGTCTTAGCTGTTGCCTCCACCTCAATTTACAGTTCCTCAGATGTGCTTTTTCCCTTTCAGTAAACAAAACTATGTATTTAAATAAATATCTACATATTTAATTTTTCTCATCTGTCTGTTTAGCAGCCCTTTTGAATAACACCCTTGTGCACACTTCTTTTTTATTCTAGGGCCATAGCATATGTTTTATAGTTTTCTTACATATTAAATGTAATTGTATTAATACATATATATTTAGGATTATCATTATTTTGCTGCAGAAAACATGGTGTAACAGGGAAGCCAGGAATTACATAAGTAAATGTGTTCTAATTTAATGATGATTCACTAATGGCTTTGTCCCTTTCTTTAAAAAAAGAAAGAAATGCATTTTATGTATTCAAAAACACTTCTTTCCCTTCTTCACCAGCCTTTATATGGGCATCGATATAACTCTAACAAGTGATCACATGATACTGGCAGAAGTTTAAATCAAGCCTTGCATAAAGCAGTCAGCTCCAGCTCCCCCAGAAAATCATTGTGTTCAATGTAAAATACACTAAAGTCAGAGAGAAGATGACACTTCCACTAAAATAAATAAATCATTACCCTTATTAGGCTTATTTTTACAGGAGACAAAACCAACGTGTTATCCAGCATATTCTTTGTATGCTTTACCAAGAGGCCTACCAAGTTGTCAGTCATGGTACAACACAGCTCCAACGTTGCACTCCAGAGACATTACAGAAGGTGAATCATTAAAAAATTTATCAGCTTATTTATCCGCACACTGGGTCTTTTTTATTACTCTTTATTGTTGAGAAGCTTTTATCTGTTCTCAAACTGGAAGAACTGTATTGCGGAAATTTTCATCTGCCATCATCAATATGATTAAGTTAACTGAACACAATTACCTCACTCTCTTAGTCTTAAACAAAAGTTGAACAAAAGCTGCCTGTAATTTAAAAAATGAATTGTCAAAGATACAAGCAGACCAAGAGGTAGATTAGCGGCTATTTGGTTAGTTTTGGTAGTGGTAAGACAAACTCCTCTTGCCTACAGTGAGCTCAGGAAGCACACTCCTTCAATTAATGAGCTAGCAGAGGACCACTGCTGGAATATTCTCTTTAAGCTTTAGTCTCAGCAGAGAAATGCACTAGGGAATAACTGCAGGGCACCATCCAACAACATTATTAAGTACAACAGGCTACAAATGCATACAGATTACAGTTGCTATAAACAATAGACATGAATTTCCTATAAGCTCCTTAGGAGATCCTGCAGTCTATCATCCCTGCAAGCTACGAAATGCCTTTTCAAATGAGTTGACAGAATGATATACGAGAGATGCTCATCTTTCAACTGAGTCAGGAACTGCCCAATTCTGATTTTTTTCCACTTACATGAAAGGCTCTGATCTTTTCCTGTATTTATAGATTATTTTTGATTAGCATTATGATTTTTGTTATCAAAGTAAAATTTGTTCATATCTACATATACCTCTACATTCGAGAATTGAGCTCACTAGGAATTTTTGAAATCTATCTTTTTCTTTTCTGAAAGACCAGTAGGGCTTTTCAAGGTACCAGACTTCACAATCTAGAAAAAACATTGAATTGCATATGCAGTTACCCAAGTTAAAAGCATTGACACACGGTAACACTTATTTTCACAGCTAGTATCATCCAGTGCCAACTCTTAAAATCCATTTCTCATCAAGGAGTGATGCGGATAATTTCTATTTTAATTAGTCCTAGTGAATAAAAATTCAAATGCTTAAATATTCTAAACTCAATCAAAGAAGGGAGGTTAGAACACAAGCTAAATAATTCATTTTCAATCACCTATTCGTGGAGTATTACATAATGAAGACAAATTATTAGAAAAGTTTTCATACTGAACCTATAGGTTTAAAATAACCTCTCTTAAATGAAAGTTTTGGGGTTTCTTTTAATATATACGTACTGGAATGAAGTAACATGAAATAGGGAGATCCCCATTCAGGAATTCAGAATACATTTACTGCTAGATACTGTTTATATCATACTGAGCCCAGCTGCCCACAGCACTGACACACAGTACAGGCTGGAGAACCCCTGGCCTGCATGGCAGGATCACGCTGTGTGTTGTGGCAATATAGCTATGAACACTAACAAGCATTCATTTAATCAAAATTCCATTTCAACTCTTAGTTTAGGACATATGTTTCAAAAGTATTATTACTATCTTGCTCTGCTTCCTGTTCATTTTCATGATAAGCATCAACAGGAGCAGCTGAACTCCTCCGCTTAGGAGAGGGGCAAATAGCCCAAAATTTGTATGCACAAAGTGGAAAACAAGCCTGTTTCATCTCTAACTTCTCTTGTAAAAGTGCTTCCAAGTCTCATTGCCTTGACTTCAGAACCTAAGAACCGTTGAGGACCAAAGCCATCAGTGGTGACTGCATGACCTCAGCTCCATAGTTCTATATACTCATAGATCACGTAGGATATAAATTCCTGAAGGCATCTAATGAAAGTTTTGTTTTGAACTTTAAAACTAGTAGTATTTGTTAGTCTTCTAAACACTCCTGTCAGTAACCTGATTCTCAAATAAAATACATGTGAATATTGTTACTCATATAGGTATTTTCAAGTTGCAACACTGTTCTGATGTTACAGTTGATCAAAAAACGGAAGCTCTTTGCCTGTGTTCATGGTGGTTCAAGGTCATCTACAATCTTCCTATACTGAGACAAAGAAAAAAACCAAAATCTGAGTCCTGCAAAAGGTTTAATAAAAATTAATAAAGGGGAAGGCAGATGCCCAAAGTTTTCAATTTCATACCCAATAGCTAAAATATCCAGCTTTTTAAACATTTTGCAACTTTCACAAAGTAGCTTCAACAACAACATATATTTTAGTCCCCAGAAAGTCTGAGGAACCGAAAAATCCCCCAGACTCAAGGGGGAACAAATTTTGAGCATGGTGCCCACTAAATGCAGTATCAGAAAATGAGCACAGGAGCTCCTGAATATTCACCTTGATTTTTTTAAAAATCATTTTCTTTCTGCTGTCACACAATGGGTCAATAAACCTTAAATTTAGCATTCTTATGCCAAAAAAAAAACAAAAAAAAACCCAACAACAACAACAAAAAACCAAAACAAAAGGGAGTGGGGTGGAATTACTGTATATTCTCTACCTGATTTGCAGGTAACTATGACCATACTGTGAAGAAAAATCATTAAAGTATCTTGTCCTACATATATTAATGGTAGGCTGTTTACAGCTTATTACAAGTAAAAATTAATCATAGTTTTTTAGTAAATAATGTGATAGTTTAACACATGTATTAAGAGACCATCAGATAAATGGCTTATTACTACAGTACAGAATTTCTCAACACTTAAAAAAATGTCATTCTAGTCAAGATATCCATCTCTGCCTTGGCCTTACACTTTATGAATAATAAACTTATCACTATGTTCAGCAAAGCGGAACTTCATGGACTCATTTCAAATGCAGTGTCTTTAATCTGAGTGTTCCTCTGGCCTAACATAATGTACAAAGGAGACGGATCTGTTTAAATAAACAAACTGCAACAAATCAGGTTGACGATCCCATCTATGGAAGTTAAAATCATCATTAGGTGATGATTATATAAGCAGAATTAGAAGTGGTTTATTTGATCCAATTTGAACCCTGATTTATATGAAAACATTGGAAATGAATCATTATAGCACAGTTAGATACCAGATCTAAGTCAACACTGTACTGATAATATTTTTAAATGGAAAAGCAGATATTTCAGAAATTTAATAAAACAACCTCTAGTTAGAGAAACAATAAACCTACTGCCTCTATTCTCTGCAGTACTTAAGCCGCTACTTACTGTCTACGCCATGCCTTTCTTTGACCAAATAGGAATATAATTTGAATTCAAGTCAGTGTAATAATATATTCATGGGTATGAGATAGGTCTTACATAGTTCATTGTTGTCATTTGAAAGCTTCAAAAAACCCAAACTTCACATTTACCTCACTCCTTTAAAAACTTGGACTGCTGATAAACTGTTTCTTTTAGAAATCCTTAAGTTTCCTTGTTTTCTTAAACACCGCAGACCTTCTAACAATGAAACGTTGCTACAGCACACATGGAAAGAGTCTTTTTCCTCACCCAGGTGTAATGGATAGATTTATCATGCACAATAATTCCCAAGGCAGGACTGTATAAAACCAAATATATTACTCCAGACTTGAAAAGAGTAAAGTAGCTTTTATGCCAATCATACAATTCAAGGTAACAAAGAAACTATGGGACTCACTGAAGATAATATCTGGTTAGTTTTACATACTTTCATTATCAGTGCTTAAGAGAAGTTTTGCAAAAAAACCCAAAACAAACTCTTGACTCCAGAGCCCCTCAGAAACAGAATAAGAATAATCTTAACTTTTAGTGAGGAAACTGAAAAACAACACTGTACTTCTGAAATCACTTGACATGTAGTCTAACCGAGACGTGGAAAAGTACTTACTAGCAAAGATCAAAGGGGAAGCAAAACAAAACCCTAAAGCAACAGTCCAAAGTAAAAGGACAGATACAAAATTAATGCTAGTCTGTC
The DNA here is from genome assembly GCA_013400375.1 of Thinocorus orbignyianus. Lineage (NCBI taxonomy): Eukaryota > Metazoa > Chordata > Aves > Ciconiiformes > Thinocoridae > Thinocorus > Thinocorus orbignyianus. Next base: position 231,126 of record VXBW01001769.1, read on the forward strand.
AGATTGAGCATTTAAAAGTTTTGAAATTACCAGCCTTCTGATCACCACTTTTGCCCTGTACTACTAGGAGAAACATGTAGAATTGAGTTATAGGCAGGTGACAACATTCACTTAAGAGCCACACTGTTCCCAGGAGAACCACAGATACACCTATTATCTACTCGATCACCACAGTGTGATTGACTAGGAAACAATTTAAGTGAGTGAACTTGGAAATCCACTTGCGCTACTGGTAACATGGCAAAGACCTAGAATACAATCAATGCTAAAGTAGCTATTTAACTTCCTTGGTTCATCCCCTTCCTTCCTGTGCATGATCTCCCTTGTTTTAGGATCTTTCCTACCTTCACTCCCCCATGAAAATAGTTGCAATACACTGCATCATCAAGCATACACTTGCAATACACTGCATTCCTCAATCCATTTTCATTTCCAACCTCAGGCATGAACATTTTGTTTTCTTCAATAGCTTTCATCTGCCCACATCAAGTCTCCTAACGGAAAAGTCCAGCTTTCCCTACTTCCCCTTGCTAGAAAAGTCTGCTGCCACATTAAATGGGAAAACCACGCATTTCAGTGTGTAGAATTGTCATGGAACTACTGACCAATGGTTAAGGAGTGACTAAGAACAACATCACCAAAAAATGAAAGAATTCAAGACTTCAAAATTTGTGCCTTTATTTCCCAACCTCCTAACTTCCCATTAGAAGTGTTCTGCTTTTCAGATGGATTATAAACCCATTCAATGAGATAAAATGGTTTTATTCACACTTTTTCACATATAAGAACTTTCAATTAATTTAAATTTTAAAGACTGTATCATTTATATAAACAAACAGAAGAATCTATTAGATACCTCCCCCTTCTACATTCAAGAAAAGATTTCAGGACAGTCATCGAGTTCTCAACATTAACTGATGTTTTAAGAATGTAGGTTTCTCACTACACATTAGTGTTACTGTTCATCCCCTAGCTTGCTGCTACATAAATACTCCTGCCTATTAAAATTATTTCACCACTATTGATCCTCAACTTTTGCTTCTCAGACTGTTAGATTTTAATACATTTGAAGTGTGATTTTTGAAAACACAAGTCAGTATGGATGTGTTTAACCTACTTGAAAATGTTCAAGAAATTGCCAGTTCACACTCCTCAAATGTCACCTAAAGCATTAATTAAAATTCCTTTCCAGAGGGGTTGAAAAAACACTGTTACACAATAGCACCTACGCCTACTTGCTAAAAGTAGATGAATTTCAACCTCTACAGTTTGAAGCTGGCAGTGAATTTATACATCCAACAATCCCTATTGCTAGAATCATGAAGAAGAAAGTGTAAATATCACAAACTGATGAAGTTCAGACTACATAAATTGGATTGAAAACCAGCTGAAGTGTTGGCTTCAAAGCATGGCTATCAGTAGGAAAAATTCCATTTAGCAGTGTACCAAACGGGTCAAGTACTGGGGCCAATATCATTCATCTTCACTAATGACCTCAATGATGGAACCCAAGTACATTTTAGCTAGTCTGGAGACACCAAAGAGTGGTTGACTGGATCATATAGTTATGCTGCCTTTCATAGCCACCTTTACAGGCTGGAGAATCAGGCAGACAGAAATCTCAGAACTTCCAGATAAGGAAATACAACGGATTGTAGCTGAGGAAAACCCGCCCTGTGCACGAGCACATCATTATTCAGCCTCCAACCCTGGAGATATTCAAAGCCAAACTGGCCACAATGTTGAGCAACCTGTTACACTTGATCTGCTCCAAGCAGGGTGGTCAGACTGAACGATATCCAGAGGTACCTTCCAACCACAACCACTCTGATTATACAGCCATCTTTATGCTTTTAGGCAGAAACTGTGCAGAAGTGTATGTTTTTTCATTATAGTCCAATTAGATCCAAACCAAGGATTTTTACATCTTTCACTGAAGTCCAATGAGAATTAAACTAACTGCTTATCACGTTTTGTCTGATACTGCAGATCTTAAAGTTCAACAGCCAGATCAAACACTTGTTAAAGAAGTATATTATGGGCCAGTGGTGCTTTTTCTCTTCTGTGTGCAATATAGAGAATGTAAATATGAAAATATTTTACGGCCTAACCATTTTTTCAGGGCTAAGTATGTGCTGTAAGAACTTTTTTGTGAGAATACAACTGCAGTTGTCCTTTCTCTGTTACTTACTCCTAGGGATATCATAATGTTTCATTTCTTAGAAATCCTGGGGCATATCAGTCCACCAAGCTCTGCCTGCATCTCTGCCTCCTGTCAGGGTCACACAGCTTGTTCTTCTTCCATTCAGTCACCTGCATACAAGGTACTATCTGAAAAAAGGAGGAGCAACCTTCTTCCCCAAATAACAAATAAATAAATAAATAAATAAAAAACCACGTTAAAAATAAACAAACAACCATGCACTCAGGAAAGACACCTTTCTTGAAAGAATATCTGTTGCTTTAAGTGGTTGCCAAGATCAATCTAATGGCAACAACTAGCAACTGCCCAAGATACAGATTTGAAACTGTTCTCCTTCATACCTAAAATTAATCATCCTGGCTTGTTGAATTTGGCAGACCATTCTCAGCTCAAACTGTACCTGAGCCATATCCTAGAGTTACCTATTCTCCCCTTCAATTTTTTCCTCACAGCTCTAATCACAGATGACTTCTTCTACATTAACTACCTACCAAAGCTCATGCAATTTATAATCATTCTAACCATTTTCAAAAGCTGGGTGCACTTGTGTAATTATGTCTGAAAGTAAGTTCTAGAAGACTAATGGCTGAACTGACATAACTGCCCTTAAGAACATACTTAGGATAAACAAATAGACTTCTAACCCATTAAATGTGCATAGAAATGAGATAAAGACTGAGACCAGACAGTTATATTCTCATAATAGCGTATTCTAACTAAATTCCACATACTGATTAAGGTTGTGACCTAAACTTATACTCTGTTTCAACTTTACAATGAGTTAACAGCTTGAACAATGTGAATATTTTTCATATTTCCTATGGTATATTCCCAAAATACAGACTTCAAAGCCAGCAGTGACTTTGGATAACTGCAAGCTAAAAAAATCTGACTGCCTCTGTCCTATTCCTGTATTTTTCAGATGTCTCATTTTCTTCCCCAATACTGCTCCTTTTTAAATCCTTCATGTCCAAAATAAGGGAGATTATCCCATGGGTGAGACACGTAAGGGAGACACATGAGATTGATAGTTATCTGAGTATATTTGCATATTTTTAACAGCAATTCAAATTATTACAAATTGAGAAGTGTTTGAAACCAATATAGATGGAAAAGCAATTTTGTGCCATTACACAACAAATGACAAGTTTTTAATGTCTTCACTTCGACTTGACTGGACCACATACATTCCTTTCTCTTATTCATGCTACACTGCATGTGTGTGAGTCTTTGAATTAAGGTAACCTACATGTCAGACAGAAAGAATAAATTTGCACAACTACTCAAGGCTGCAGTTCCCTGGAGGAGGCAGTTTGATGTAATTTTTCAAAAGCCAGAAGAGTGTTTTAATGGACAATTTACTTCAAATGACTGCAGCTACTGCAGAATAAAGGACCAGAGCCAAGGATTAAAAATGGTTTTACCCAGGACAATCTAATTCTTAACAATTAATGAACAAAATATAACCTTTGTTATTTCCTCTTTTTATTCAAAAGCAATAAAAGTAATTAAAAATCCTTCTTTCTCATTTCTGTGGTTTGCTACATCTGATGTTCAACTGAGGAACAACTGCTCACGGAAATTTCAATAGGTGTTAACAAAGTACACGTATACATTTAGAAGTTAACACTTAGGTCATAGAAAAAAATCAGACATTTTTCACCCCCTATGCAATCCCACCCTTCCACCTCCTAATTTTAATGACCTCTCTGAAAGTCTAGGTATATTAATCTACAAATATACAAAAAAATTCACAACACTGATATTCTCTTTAAAGGTTCCAAGTATAGTTTTCACTATTTCTACTTGTAGTAAGTGCAAGTGCAAATCATTTAGTTTCCTTGAATTTTGTCTTCACCTGATCAAATACCTGCCTAGCATTTAATAGCAAATACTTGCAGAGAGTCATTTATTGCATTTGGAGAATGAGCACAGAGCTAATTCTCACTTTTAGCCCTGAATTTACTTTCAGATGTTCCCAATATCGGTGTGCAGCAAGAAGAATACACATGGTAGTGTAGCTAGAAATACATGAGCTGTGAGACTACTCTGTCATTTTTGTTGACCGGTATCAATTTTCTATCAAACCCAAGAACTTCCAGCATGTTTATGAATTTATTTGAAGAAAGACTTTTTCGTTATGCTTACTGCTGAATTCCTGTGAGGAGATCTATCTTAAAATGCAAAAAATAATACACTTAGACATGCTCAGCAGCCAAATAGCCTTCCAAATGCGTTAAGTAGAACAAAACATTATAAACCCATATACAAAGTATAAAGATGGAATTTGGCCACAGTCATACAGGAAATCATTGCCCAAGTTAGCACAGCCCCTGAAGCTCTATGTGCTGGCCATCTGTTCAAAGCACTGGATTAAACTCTTAAAATCTGTGATGGCCATGCAGTTAAAAGTGGCCAATTAATATTGTTGTTTTAAGTGAAAAGTGACATTCAATGTTTAATTAAATGCTAAAAAACAATAAAAACCCATAGCAAATAAATCCTGTCCTGAGAGTATAGCTTTGGGTAACATAATCAAGCAGAATTTTACTGGCATCTTTGGAAGTAAACTTGTCCAGCTGCATCTACTGTAACTGAGTAACAACCACTAGCAACACAAATAGATTAAATTTTCATCAGATTAAGACTTTTCTCTATCTTTTTTTACTGTTACATAAACACAAATTTGTTGGTCCAAAAACATCTCTATGCATATTTCTACAAAACACAAAATACCCTAAATGAAAGATACCGAAAGTAACAGAATGCATCAAGTGATATAAGCACTCCTTCAGAATCCACTTGCAGTTACAGAAAGATATTTGCTCTACTGTCTATTTTGTAAGTTAGTTTCTGAGATATTAGACATCTTTAATGTTACAGCAAAACTAAAATTCATTTTGGAGATCAGCTTCCATTTCAAAATATTCATACTTTTGATCCATTGGTAGAATAATAACGTATTGCGTGGAAGTTAGAAAAAGAATTATTATTTCAGTGTCTTGCACTACTTCTAGAAACTAATGGCAGTTACAAGGTGCAATAATCTGATTACCCAATAAAAAGATAGACCTTGAGATTCAGCAAGTCTTTCTCCAGAAGTTCTGTGCTTTAGTAGACATTGTACTGAACGATTATAGAAGAATAAGTTGGACCAATTCTATTTAATACAAACTCTGATGAAAACCTGACGAATATTGATGTACAGCCACCTTGAAATGAAGTTCTTGGCAAGATTTCTGCATACCATAAAATATAATACCCTGCAAGACCAGTACATACTCAGGGACTACCACTGTTTACCAACATTTTTTATAACATGAATTGTCCCATGACATAATCAGGGTGAAGACTCAAGATTATCCAGAAAAATGTGTAACAATTTCTTTGTGGCAGCTATATCCTACTCCATTTTCAGAGTTCATTTCCTAATCATTATCAGATGCTCATGTTTTAGTCCTGTTTCCCAAGGAAATATCACCTGCCTACTGAATGCTAACTTTGCTGGTGAAGTCTAAAATTTGCCACGTGGACAGAGGTTTTAGGGACATGAAATCCTTCAAGTCTTGTGAAAAACAGATACTTAGAAAGGGCCTTATAGCTTGCCAACCATGATTAAAATCCACTGCCCAGAATGTTCTCATAGCTTAAAGCAGTGAGGAGAATTAGGATACGATTGTCAGAACTCAAGCATCATTACTTCCCTTACTCTTTGAAGGTTCAGTTTCCAAATAGCACTAAATATTGTGGTGCAGAACTGAACAGTTCACTTTGACCCAAAACTAAATTCAAATTAAGGTGGAGTAAAAAAATGCGGAGACAAGTGTCACATTTCAGTTCTAAGGGTAGATGTGTATACGTATTTACACACACACACAACCTCTGTAAAATTAATCTGCAAAACATTAAGTATTTTTACTACCAAATTGAAAATGCAAAAGTTTAAATTATGCTTTCATCTTGTCACAACAAGCATCAAATCCAAACTTTCTTACATCAGATTCACTCTTACTAGTTAAACTATGTGCCTGCTTGCCCTAGTATCATGGTTAGCAGAATCATTTAATAGTTAGTAGGAAAATCCAAAAATCAATTTAAGATATTCTGCAGATAGAGTGAAAAACAATTTATAAGAACTGATAAAAGGAGTAGATCAATGACAGTATACAAAGAACAGTGGTTTGCTTACACTTCCAATAGTAAATCACTATAAAAACTTTTTTTTTTCCTAAACTTATCTGGCATAACAATTGGCTACGAATTATATCAAAACCATATGGTAGAGGCTAAAGGGTAGAGCGCAACATGAATTTTATTATACAGAACCATATGTTGCATTTAATGTCCGTGATGACTTTCTATTTCACCACAGATGATGACTATAAATTAGCACTGTAGAGGTGAGAGCACTATTAAATTCCATAATCAAATGATCTTGAGCATAGTAATATAGTAATTTGCCTTTATCACATAACACCAAAGGATGCCATATTACCTATATTATGGATCACTTTTGTACTATTATAGATAGTAATTTTTAAATCTGCCAGTTATTCAAGTAGCAGCTTGACAGTACCTAAAGCAAAACTTAATAAACCATTTAAAGACGAGGGCTCCTTATAGTTTTCTGCCTAGGTTGTAAAGTATTGATTATACAATACTATCCCAAGTAAAATTTGATACCAACCAGTTCATCTGGAATCTATGGTTTTGGGTTTTTTTTAAACAGAGTTTTATCAATTAAACAGAAATAGACAACATCAAAACTTTGAGAATAGTATTCCTGACAATATAAGGAAATCTGAAACAACTGATACCACTTCAACTGCACCACTATTTGTAATGCTGTTACCAGGAACCTCTCTCTGCCATTGAAAATACATGCTCAAGAGCTGGATTTTTTTTAGTATGATATTAGTTGCACTTTGCTTGAGCCAGTTATCTACCCTCACTGTTCTTGTCCTTCAATGATTTACCTGAACGTGGACTAACAATACTGGAAACACTGAAGTCTGGATCTCAAAAGGTCCCTCATCGTCATCAACCCTCCCTTCACTGTTTGGCTGGAAATCCTGAGTTGTTACTAGCTTCCCAGCTCTGCATTTCCTCAGAACCCACTGCTCCTCCCCTAGCCCTGTACCTTATGTTGCCTGCTTCACTCTGTGCCTCACCTTGTACAGCTCATGCAAGTTTTGGAAGTGTTCATATTATTGAAGTCAGAACTATTACACGAGCAGGGAAGCTCTTGGGGATTGTAACCCCCATTGTAAATACCCATCAATGATCATCAAGATTTTGATCTGCATATGTACTTGCCTATTAAAGCCTGCACACCGCCAAGTTACTGGAAAGCCACTGGCAATCGCATGGGTGGAAATATTCACCCTGAGGTCGAACTAAGCACCTCTACAAGGAGGCAGGAACACTACTTCCTGTGAGGTTTGTAGCAGGGGTTTTGTGGGGCTTGGTTTGTTCGTTTGTTTTATTGTAAATGGCATTACACTTTTGGAACCTGTCTCAATAATACCAGAAAAACCGTCAAATTAAATATTGCAACCATGGACAAGTATTAATCTCACTAATGTCTCATTTACAAAGTTGCAATGATCATCAGACCTTCGTTAACTTTCCCACACAATACTTAGAGGCACAAGCCAAAAAGCGCCTATAGCTTATGCAAGACATTCAAATTAGCTTCACGGTAGCTTTTACAAGGAAGGACTTGAGCTATCAACATCTTACAATAACAAGCAGCACTGGTTGGCTAAGAAACTTGAGCAAATATTTGAAGGTTAAAGCATAATTTCACAGTCGTACACAGCTACACAGTTATTGACAACTGAACTATATTTAAGGCTGGATCAAATATATCCCTACAGATATGCCCCAATATGCAACACAAAGTCTCAGCTTTGACTACAGCTTTCACTACAGTCTATTCTAATTCTAGGAACTATAAAGTTAACTACAAAGATCAGAAAACTAGATTATGAAACTTATTTCTGTAAGGAGATGTGACTAATTCAAAGCACGGGAGATTACATTCCCCTAACTCAGATGCAAAAAACCACCCAAAACAACCACCCTTTTCTGATTTGGTTATACCAAAATTAAGTAAAAGCAAAAATATCAGCAATTACTTTTCCGTGGACACCTTGAACAGCATTAATTTAACACTAGTCAAGTTAAAAAAGAGCTACCAGAGCAGAATTGGGAGAAACAATTTGAGGAGGACAACTAATGAACAGGAAAATAAGATCAGTGGTGTGCAACTAGGGTTTTTGCTTCAGAAGGAACAGAAACAAAGAAACCTCAGTACAACCATGGTGGAAAGGAGCGAAAGAGAATTCTAGGTGGGCAATATAAAGAAGAGGTACCAAAAGAGAATGAAAGCATAGCAAAGATGAATCAAAGGAGGTTCCTTCTCACTCCCAAATAGCTTAAAGGAACTGGACATTGGTGGAACAAGTGCAATGAAGAGGCTTATAAAACATAAGGCAGTAAATGTGAATGCTACTGGATAAAACAGGAAAACCAGTATCAGAAATGGGCTTGGTGTTGTCCATCTACGCATCTAATCTTATGTCATGGTTCAGGCCAGACTAGCCAGTGAGATAACAAGACATAAGTAAACTACATGATTCAGGTTTTGTGGGGGATGTTTTGGTTAGCTGTGCAGGTTTGTTGATGGGGTGTTTTTTTATTCAACAGGCAACAGACTGCTGGAAGTAACAACAAGAGAATTGGAAGAGGGAATGCGATACATTTAATCATATAGGCTATGTAAGATTTGGAAAATTAGAAGTATGTTTACAGTTTAGACATTATCTAGACAAAAAGAAAAAGGGAAAAAAAAATAAATCTACAGCTATGCTTTCTAGTATTTACTCACAATCAAGTGTAATTTCAGTCTTCAGTAATAGTGCCTTAGGGCTGATCACAGAATAAATTAATTGGTTTTAATAAGCTTTTTTCACCCTTCCTGAATTCATCCAAACAAGGATCTTCTGTAAGGCTGTGGCATGAGAAGAAGGAAATTAACTACAGCAGGATTTTATCAAGCAATACAGCAATGGAAAGGAGAAAAGGAAAACTAGCTTTGACTGGAACACCAGAAGTAGAGAAAAAGCAGCTTAGCATATGTAGACACCCAGAATATTTTTTTCATCTTTCTTTATTGCGCTATTAAAATATTACAATATAGGAAACTACAAAAAAAAAAAAAATCCTTGATGTTATTTATAAAGTCCACCACACACATTTATAGCATCAGAAGCATCAGAAGTTAGGGAAGATATTTTTAAACATTGTCATTTACTCCAGGCATAGAAGTAAGCATTGTCAATTTCTTCCAATGCCACCAACCTGTCCCCTCGGCTCTGAAGAATCCAGCTTTTAGGACTCCTAACCATAAGATATAGGATGAACATCCCCACCTCAGTTCTAGAAGGGTTCTTGGAGCAAATTCTTTGACAGCTTTTTAGACATCAGTACTGCAGTGTTATTCAGTGATAGTATATTCTCCAGCATTTCTCTTGTTTTGACAGCCTCCAAGCAGTCATAAGAGGGCTGTTTCTTACCCAGATCTGTTCTACCCACTACCTATCACTCCCTTTGCTTGTAGCAAGGGGAACTGGGTAATGGAAGACGAAGAAAATGTAGTTGAGCATGTAGTCCATAGATACACAGTTCGTTTTGCAATAGAAATAAGAGGGAAAGGGGAAAACATAGTTCCAGATTCACAGTCAGTTCAGTTAAAAGGAGGTCAAACCTTTCCTCTCTATTCTACATAGCTTATGTTTTCAGAAGACAAATCTAAACATTTGCAAGCTTTATGTCATCTTTTATTGGTGTATTTTTTGTAATTCTGCTGTTGTCAAAAGGCTTCAATAGTGAAGAATTTCAGCTTATGCAGGAAAAAAAAATAAATCTGTATTAATTTGGAGAATAAATAAATACATTGCACTTCTCATCCAAACGAGTTTCACTTCTGATATGACAGAAGGGAGAGTACACATACAGCAAAAGAAAAGGGAAGCCAGAAATGCATCCACAGAATCAAATTCTTGCATGTGGATATCCTTTACACAATGGGAAATAGAATGACATGGCTCAAGACCAAGACCTGCTTGATTTTTATCCAGCAATTATGTTCTATAAATATCTCAAACAGGAATGGGAATTAAAAAATGTACAGATATTGTGTAAAACCTGGATCAAGGGCTTTTTATCAGATTCCTGTCATTGCAATCAAAAATCAACACATCATCTTCTGTATATGCAACCTAAGAGCAAGAGCAGCTCATGCAGATTATGTGACTGCACCTGTGAACATAACATATAACATTATTAACACACAGCCCACAATTCATTTGGCTTTGTTTACCAGAGCATCTCCCAGAGGGCATTTCTTATGAGGACTGCTATAGTTCCGCAGCCTGTCTGAAAGTGAAATTCAGTGGAATGCTCTCATTAATGCTCTTTTAATGAAACATTAAATCTGCTGTGGCACAAGTATATGGAGATAGCCAGTTTAAAAGCAACCTAAGCAAAAAAAATGAGAAAACACATAAGTAACGAGAACATCAATTCTCCACTTGTCCTTAGAAGATGAGCAAGATGAATATTAAAGAAGTGGTTACTGGTTACTTAGACTAGATGATATTCAAAACACGTTCCTACAGTGAGCAATTCAGGTGAAATACTGGTTGTTTTATTTATCTTGTGATTTTTTCCAAATGGAATAGTAAATAATTTCCTCTAGTTTCTAGCAACATCTTTTGCTGATCTGAGATGTATCATGTTTTCTTTAAGAATTCTGATGCTTCAGTTCATAGTTTTAACCCATACAAAATTAATTGTCTCTGTTAATTCACTATGTCTGAAAAATTCACAGTGTTAGAGCTAATAAAATATTTGATAATTATTCAAATGGGTGATAATCCTCAGCTTTTGATTGTATTTGGCCCATACATAGGTTGAAGTTTGCTAAAATACATTCTCGTGTCTATGAATAAGAATTGTTTAACAGCAATTAGCAGCAAGTACTTGCAGCTTGCAATTTTAAAACTAACATTTCAGAACAAAAATTTCAAGGCATTTGTTCTGAGATACAACCCATAAACACGTTTACAATAAATTTCCTGGTATTAATGATGAAGCCAAAATATTTCTTATTGACTTCACACAGAATATTCTCTTCACACCTTTTAAACATAAATTTTAAGAACAATCAAGAATAAAAGGTATAAACTAAATATGAGCAGCACAGGTAAAGTTAAATGCCTAATGTATCTATGTAATCTAATTGGTATATCTATCTTCTGCTACAGCCTACAGTTCATTGGCAGTTGTAGTTCGTAGAGAGTTGCTCGTTATCTAACTCACCTACTACATTCTGTATAAACATAACTGTTACCTTTCCAGTTCAATATACTGAGACTGCACATACATTTGTTAAATTAAAACCTAGAATTCTGATGGTGTCAGTTTGCTATCAGTGGATTAATTCAAGAAAGTGATGTACAAACATTTTTCAAGACAATTTTTAAGAACCGTTGAATGACTTGATATCATTAACTATGGAGTTCATGTCTTATTTACTGTCAACGTGACAAAGATCTCCCAGATGAGTCAAGTTATAAGTTACAGAATTGAAAAAAAATTAAGCTTCCTCATGTTTTTAGTTAGCATAATGATTTCTTTCACATGGACCACAACCATACAAATAGTACTACTCCACTGATGCACTAGAAATCAATGTCTTTAGTCTCCCAAGCAACTTAAACCACTTTTGAAATAACATTAATTCTCAGACATCCTTACCACCATGTTAGAGTAATAGAGTCAATGGTTACTGTTTAATTTTAACAGATTAAATTTGAACTATCTTGTCATAGCTCAGATTAATTTGTTTCTAACTCAGATGTTCCCTCCTCCCCTAAGTTGTGGTTTTAGCCAACTGTGTTTTGATTACACTAAAAAAGTGTTGTGGATGAGACCAAATGACTTAAAGGAAAAGTACTATTTAATTAAGAAGGTTGATATAGTAAATATCAAGGTATGGCTGATGTTAGAACATAGTTTTGTCTATTATGACAAATCACAAATCCTGTCATAACTCACACTATCATCTGAAATAATGTGCAGATAATGCAAGTCATGTATTGATGTACATAAAAAATTAATTGAATAATTTTAATGCTTGATTGTTAAATATCTTTGGCTGCATTTGTTACAGTGTTTAGTGGTTTAATTACACTAGACAAACTAAAGCGTCTTAAGCAATGCCTTACAAAGTTGTATAATAAAACAAAACAATGGGTTTCCTCCCAGTGCAGCCCTCCAAATCTGCTTCTGCTTGCTGCCAAGATCTTCCAGACTGTCCCCACAATAACCAGCTGGCTGCAGAGCATGAAACTCATGAGCTCCACAGAGACCTCCATGAAGGATGCACCTCTTTCTTAAAACTGGCACGTATAACAGTACTTGCAAGCAGTACAATTCTTGACACTCTCTCAAGGGGTACATCAAGAGAAAGGAAAAAAATACTCAGCTTTATTATCCAAATTCGACCAGCTCATATCTCTGAAGAAGGAAAGCTTTTCCATTCACCCATACCAAAATTACTTATTTGGAGTCGAAGATGGTGATCTTGGGAACAACAGAACTCATATAGGAAAACAGGGTAAAGCACTCCAGTACTGCTTCACACAAGATCTAAGCACGCTGTAGCTAGCCCCCATAATCCAGCCCATACTAGTCCCACAGCTAAACTGGACACCCAGTTTGAAAAGAGCTTTTTCAGAGGTTTCAGATATAAATAAATATCTTGGGAAGTGCCATTTATAAAGCCACATTTTAATCAGGTTTACAGTAAGATGTGTATCTTCTTGAATCTATACAGAAGAGAAATGACTCCTTTTAAGTCTGTAGATACGTAGCCCAACACTAGTATGTTGTATTCTAGAACACATACAAAGACAGTAACTGTACCCAGTCATTGACTCTCACATCTTTTAAACTTTCGTGATGGCTGTAATGATTGCTGGATTTTTCCTTAGGTTGGGACTCTAAAAAGCAAAGAGGTCCATTTGCAACACTTTTCCTCAATAATAGGACTCTATAACACGACTACCAAGAAATAAAAAAAAAAAAAAAGAAGAGAAAAAAAAAAGGCACAGGTTTAAGGCTCTACTTTACCCTAAGTAGATTCAAAAAAATATTTCAAGTCTGAAAATAACTGTCAAAATCCAAATATCAAAAAGCATGAGTTTTGTAGCGAGTTATGCAATGTAAGCCTCTTCCATTACATTTGACTGCCCCACTACAGTTTCCATTTTATTGGTCTCTCAACCTTGCTACTGGTGACAGGAAAGAGCTTTCCTGCTTGCCAAACAGATATTTTTGCAGCCCTTGGACATCCTCTGAGGGATTTCCTCAGGCTTCAGTTTGCTCTCAATAGGTAACAGATGAGGGCGTCTTTACAATTAATATTCAGGCTAACAAAATAAAATTCAGTACATCATTCAATTATAATGTAATACAGCTATTCAATTGTGACAATTGCCCTGTTAACAATTCACAAGCCTCAGATGGGAAATTTCCACTAATTGAGAATTTTTCAAAGCCAGATTAGCATCCAGAAAAAAATAATTCCACCAGCACTCACAAACCAAAGTGGAACCTAGATCATCTCCGTATTACTATTAGATGCTCAGTTTACCAAGAGCTATAGATTCAGTTTACATAAATATCAAAAAGATGCAGAGTGCTTGGTGTCATACCTGCTGGAAGGTCTTACATGCATTGTTATACAAAAGCAGGATCAAGGACAACAAATTGCAAGGCTTTTATCTCTGATGTGTGGATCTTAAATCTGCTGTTATCAACAGATCTGCTTTTAGCAAATTTAAAAATATCACAGTGTTGTTAGTTATCTAGTACATGGCTGGGAAAACATCCCAGCAAACCACTCTGGCACAAGGATTGCACAGCAGGATATCACTGTGCTTTCCATCTGGAGGGATGCCATTCACATACCACTAACTTGGTCAAGCTTGCAGAACCTGGAGTGAAACTTTCCAGTGTAAGTGACAGTTTTGTTGATTTACATTTGAAAAGCAAAAATTACCTGAATGTATACATTTAACAGATTTGTACAGTTATTTTATCGGTGTGACAAAATGATTACCTGTTCAAAGAGCCTATAAAGAGACTGATGGAAGGAAACTAAAATTGAGTGGGCAAGAAATACTCAGAAAGGGACAAACCTGTGCAACCATGAGGCTATAAAGGTTATCTATTCAGTAATTCTTCAGTTTTAAAAGCCATCTAAAATACTGGCCATTTTACTACACTAAGCAGGAATAGAAAGTTGTATTCTAAATAGGTAACAAAAAAAAAAAAAAAAAGGAAAAGCAGCTCTCTCTTTAATAGCTATTCACAGTTAATTACTCTTTATTAGATCATCACAATCATTGTTGTCTTCTTTATTTCTTTCTTTTATTTCTTATTATAGAATTACTTCTTCCAACAGGTAGAATATGGTAGCTATCACATACTCAGAAACATTATTCCACACTCAAGTCTATTATATAAGATTTCAGAGATTACGGAACAAAACACTTTAGCAGCTACTTAAAATCTTTATAATTATGTGATATTAGATAATTAAGTCATTAACGTTAACAATATCACAAAAGCATTGTGAAAAACCGTTATAAAAGGTAAGTGTAACTGATAGGCTGCATGCAGTATCTTTGGCAATTAAACCCTTATTTGCCTTTATAAATACAAAGCCTCCTCTTTGATGTGGCCCACAGAGAGTAATTTTCTGAGAATTACCTTCCTGTAGGACGAGCCAAAAAAAGAGACACCTGGAAACCTTGATGCATATGTGTTTCACGCAACCAAAATAGGGCAGTATGAATTGTGTGGAAATATATAGATATATATATAACAACACATACATGTAAAAATACATAAAAATATAGTTGAACAGAATGAAGAAAGAAGAGGAAAACTGAGATAAAACCCAATGAAAAGTTTAAAGTTCCCAACTTAAAATCAAGCCTGAAACTCTTCTTCCCCAAAAAGCCTTTGGGAGCGCAGCCAGAAGGGAAGATGAAAGGACTGTAACCAGTAAATGGATGATGAACAACATTAAGTCATTCTGCTTATAGGAGTGCAGTTTCACGGTAGAATACATACACGTGACATGAAGTCTTACTGCAAATCATAACCACTAACAAACTTTTAAAATATCAAGTCTCCGATAGATTAGGAAGCCACAGTTTAAACACATTCCACATCCAGTTTTATTGCATTTTGAATACACTCTCCAGACCACAGAAACAGCTTCACTGAACTCAATCTCTACACCAACCTCCCACCCTGGGAACAAATATCTGAGGTGCTGAAGAATTTCTTTGTGTGCATTGATTATGCGTGGGTTTGAGATTTTTATTGAATTTATTTTCATACCTTTTAGTGTCAAGTTTATTTTTTCTCTGTACTCTTCAGAGCTATTGATTAGATATTAGATGCCATTTAAAGACTACAGACTTGGGGTCTAGGAACAGACAGCTAAATATAATATTAAATACTACTTCTGTTCTGAAGGATACATTTTTAAGGAAACAATTACTTAACTAATCATGAAAAAAAACCTTTCATTTTACTCATCTCTATTATGGCATTAGCTTTAACTTAATTATAGAAAAATATCTTTATATAAGAAATTCTTAACGTTAGAAAACATGGTTTTTACCTATAATTATTCAGAATACTGGTCAGAACCACACCCCAGAATCAATGTTCCTCAATGAAAGGAGTTGAAGTTGTGTGTGTACGTGTAACTATCTGATTGGGAGCTTTCTACAGCTGATTGCTCGGTTGCAAAGGAGCATGCTTTCTGTGGCTGGTACACAGCATAGTATTTCACATCTTTAAAACAAGAAGAGGCAAAAAATCTAGAGTAAAAGTGCTTTGATGCTAGGCAAGAAGGTTGTCTCTAAACAAAAAAGGAGCCTGACCAGAGTAGCCTGACAAAACCTAAGGCGGCAGCTCCATAAGCCAGCAGCAAGACAGGAACAAAAAAAAGAGTGATGCATGTGAAGGACTTATCCTGAGTTAAGGAGATAAATGTGTAGCCATGTGTTAGACAAGTTATTGACAGTTAAGCCATTTCTCTTCTTGCTTCCTACACAGAGACTATGACATTTGAGGAATACTAATAATTACTAAACAATACAGAACACATACAAAAGCATTTTCTGTATTAAGAAATAAAAGGACTAAGGAGGAACAGAAATACAGTATAGTTGACTGCTAAAATTGGAAACTTATCATGAACCAAAGGTAAAATGCTTTCGAAGAAGTATTCTAGTAGTTTCTATTTTAATAGTATTTAAAAATATATTGCATACCCATTGCCAGCGTCACCGGGTACATCGTGCAAGAAATGTTCTAGTAAACTTCTCACAGCAATGGTTACATCTCAAAACAAAGCATTTGCACTACCAATGAAAAAAAATACTTTTCAAAAGGAATGTATGAAAATTATTTCATTCCTCCCCACCTCCTCTTCTCTTGAACCAGAACAATTTACCATCTTTATTTCATGTTACCGAGTTTTTGCCATTGTCAGGAGATGTTTTCAAAAGAACGACTAATTTTATTTAGCTGAAGTGAACTTCTGGTATTAATGACAAACATGGTGAGACAAAGAGATAAATAGCAAGCTTTCTTATTTTGGCCTATCTATTATTTCCAGTTTCTTCCCCTCACATCAGAATTTCTTGTGAGTTTGTGACACTTCTACAGATAGTGCCATGCTGCCTCCTATTTTATGCAGAAAATACTTGAAAAATGCCGTTTTAAATATGCCCAAGGACTATTCTAAGACAAAGGAACTGCAACGGGCAAATTCTTATTTAATATTACTGAACTCAATTATAATTTCATCTTAATTAGAATAAAACACAACAATAATTTACCAAGCAAATTCCTTCAGAAGAATGTTAACACAAGCAATGAAATTCATATATTAAGGATGGTTCTGTTCCTGGCTAAACAATTAATAATGCAAATAGTGAAATCATTATCTAGTTTTATAACAAGTTGGAGGGGGATGGATGAGGGGGTAGAGGACAGTTTTCTGTCCTCTTCACAGCAAAAATCTACAAAAATATCTGCAATGGACAGAAACAGGAATGCAAACAAGCTTTAACTTTCTAGTTCCTGTAATTCTTCAGTATGGACATGAAGCAGACAGCATTGTTAGTACTCATCATTTGGGATTCTTAGACCCTAATTTTTCCAGCCAGAGAGGATTAACATAGTTAAATGCATCTGACAACATAAACCTCTCAGACCCTACAAAGACTGGATAAATCAACGTTACTGGGAAAAGCATTTAACTCCTAGAACTTTCCCATGACTTCCAATGTACTTCAGGTAAGACTATTCCCAGGAGCCAGCATTCAGCTTTCTCACAGGTCACCAAGTAAGCAGCAAAATTTAGCAAAAGCCAAATCTTATAGTTAGGGTTGTGTGAGATTTTATCACCTACAAAAAGATATGTGTCCTGGTTTCCAGCAGGGACGGGGTTAATTCTCCCCTGACTCTGTTAGGGAACAGCTATTCCACCCCATGTGCACCAGGCCCAGGGGCAGCAGGGAGCTGGCCGGGAAGAGGAGGGACAACAACAGGAAATGGGGGTGGTGGCGGTGTTGGGATATATATGGGAGCAGCCAGGCCGGGGGCACGCGCGACGGTATCGTACTGGTGTTTGTATCCCCCCATTGGTGTTATTGTTTCCCTGTAATACCTGTTCTTCTGTTAAACAGTTTTCTTTTGTCCCAACCCACGAGTCTGCCTTTGTTTTCCTTCCCATCCTCTCCTCACCAGGCTGCCGCATGGCTCTTGTTGCCGCCGAGGCCAAACCACAACAATACGTAACTTATAAATTACGTGAAGCTGAAGGTAGCATAGGAACTAGGTTTAAAAATGAAAAGGTAAGGAGAAACGTAGAGGGCTCATGCAGGATTAACAGTGAAAACAGCCTTAAGAAGTTTTTATTACACAATTCTTGTGTTTTTTATTACAACACAAGTAGTTTTATTACACAAGGTACCCAGATTGATATTACAAAGATAAGGTTTTCTGTCAAAACCTAATTTCAGTAATAATTGCCACCCAAAAAATGTGTTTAATAGTAGGAATAAACAGTATTTCCAGTATGTTCCAGTGATTTTCCACATTATAGGAACACAGCTTGTTTTAATTCTAATCTGTTGCTGCATTAAGAGAGCCTGCAACCCACAAAATATCTAACAAAAGGTGGCATAGCTGCATAAAATTATTTCCAGTAATTGTCCTTGATGTGGCAGAAATAAAGTGTATGCAGAGGCAAAAAGAGAAAACACTGAACCAACAAGACCATACCACTATGCTTTTCTTACGATTTTGGTCATATTTTGCAAACAGAGGCACTTACAGGAGGGCTGAAATGCTCAGTGCTGTTTAATATTTGATAGTGCTGTACTAAATTGAAGAGGTAAATGGTATGAGTATCCCCCTTAACAAAGGAGTAAGTAAGGAAAACTTGAATTACACAGATAAAAACTATTTAAAAGAATATTTTCTGTTTTTACACTAGTTCCAAAGCTCCTTCATATCTTTTACTACTGACTCAAAATTCTCTGTTCCCACCACTTTCTAACAGGCATTCACCTTAGAATTGTACATTTAGAGGTCAGTAGGTCTGATAAACTGAAAAAACCTCATCAAGTTAACTTTCAATACAAGTACCTCGCAAGAATGAACACCTACAGACCTACAGATGCCTGATGACAAAGTTCCATCAAGATCAAAGTAGTAACACATGAAAATCCTTAACAGAGGAACCATATCAAGATATATAGAAAAGTTAAGGAAAAAAAAAAAGTCACCTATCCACCTTAAAGAAATTTATAGAAAAGTTTTTAAAAAAATTCTGCTGGTCAAAAAATGAGTTAATGTACCTAAAGAGAAGAAAATTGTAGATATCAATATAGATACATGCACACAGATAATATACTTTGAAGATTTAGATACAAAAGATTATATGAAATAACACCAAGACCAGCTCAGACTTCTAAAAAAGAAAATAAATAATGACCTGCTTCTGGTTTGATGAGGCTTTCTCTATATTAATATTTTAGATAAGATGCACATTCATCTGATTTCTTTTAGATGAAGCCAAAATAGAAAATAAGCCTCAGGAATAGACTTAATGCGTTTCATCTGCAAATAGTCCATGAGTTTATAGGATGAACCAAGAGCTGTTCTGCAGTTTAAAACAAAACAAAAAATTAGTGACATTCATGCTACCCTTGTGTCTTAAAAAAGCATTATCAAACATTTAGCAGAACATTAGGTTCCCCAACTGAGTTTTTGGAAGGTTTGGGGTGGGTGGTTTTTTTTGTTTGTTTGTTTGTTTTTGTTTGGTTGCTTTTAGTGAATGCATTCTGAGCCTGGGAGCTATTGGAGAGATGAAGTTTGTGGGATTAATTTTTTTTTTTCCGTCTGCAATTAAGGACAATAATTCTACTCCAAACAAAAGAAAACCTCTAGCAGTATCAGTGAATGGCTTAATATGAACTGTAATAGCAAAGGTATCTGAAAGTAACAGCTTTATGTGCTCACTGCAATGAAGTGGAGAAACATACAAGTGCAGAGTGCCCTATTTCTATTACTTTATACTCGAAGTTCATCTTCGGATCAGGAGAGGCCTGAAAACTCAACAACCCCATCTATCAGACAGAAGATTACAAATTACCAGTTGCTTGCTCCAGTCCTCCCTGCAGAATCTACACACTGCCAAAATGCGAATCTGAATCATATCCAGAGAAGGCTAATTTGTTTTTGTGTATTGAGAAAATACTAGCAAGAATTGGCTAGCTTACAAGATATCTTCCAAGGACATACTTATTTCATGCCAAGGACACACCAAGAAGATGGTTTCCTGCTGGTCCCATACATATTCAGAGCAGACAAATGTAAGGTATGTCCTATGCACAATCCACACAACTGTGTCTGTGTAAAATGGTTCCTGAGCTAAAAAGTGTGTCCAAAATGAAGCGTACTTGGCATGCCCAGAATTCTTGTATGGCTTAAGCTACACTACAAAAAAAAAAAAAAAAAAAAAAAGCAATGCAGCTGAACCCACTGTAGAGTTATCTGCAACTAACTACTCCACTCAAGAGTTGCATATCCCTTTTTCAAAACAGTTTCCTCACAAAAATCAAACAGTAAGTTCAACTAAGGAAACAGAAAAGAAAAAAGGGGAGAAAAGATTTTAGGTTTTCCTAAAGGCATTGCCAATTGCTCCCATCATCTGAGAGCCCTAGAAAAGAAAGGTTTGTTTATACTCTGTTTTGCAATATTGCATCATACTTGAATTTCTGGAAGTATCCTCCATTCTCAAGATGTGGGGAGCAGGTGTAAGCAATGATCCACAGCCCAAGCTCAGTCTAGATCACTCTGGAGCAATTCCATACATCCAGCTCCATTTCTCAAAGGAGATTGTTTCTACAGATAACCAAATAAAATTAAAAAAGCCCCCAGCTCAAACACCACTAACCATACTGTTCTCAGACATTTTCAGCATCCATCCACAGAAAACTCCTCTGCCACTTGGCTCTCCCCAGTTGCTATAAAAGCCAGTAACACAGAATTGGGACTCAAACCTGTTAAATAAATAGCAATTGCACTTGCATATATTCACATTCAATCCATACGATTAACACTTGGGAATTGTTATACAGGAAACCCTTTGGAATACAGCTATATTTGTTTTAAGAAATAAATTTGATTTTGTTTAGCAGACTTCTCATTTAAGACTTCCTCATTTAATAAATCTTTCCTTGGAGAAGCATCAGTACTAGATCCAAAATAGTATAAGTAAACTCGTTAATCACTGTTTTTTAGCTGCTTATACAGCAGGGATTTCAGACGAGACCAAAACAGACTAAAAGCAACCAGACTGATGTTTTGCAACTGAGGTCATTCATATGGTCCATGATCCAGACATCAGGCTGCACCTGATGCTCCTGCCCACTCAGAGGAAAGCACATAAGCCAAGTTTTCTATTAAGCTCTTTTGGTAGCATTTTAATAACGTTCACATATGTGTACGCACACACATAATAGCAAGTGTAGAACACAACCATAAAACACAGCATTTGGGGTTTATTGCAGCTTCCTCAGTCTTTGATGACTAGAGAAAGCGTAACAAAAGAGGGGAATACAGGGGAAAGGTGCATTTATCCTGTACAGCATCCAAACTCATAATGACAGCATGGATTTTGCTGCTTATTCATAGTGTTAATCTATTCACAATGCAGGTAAGGATCTTACAAGGATTTAGAAGTTATATCTACAAGTCAGTTAATAAAAGTCCACAAATTAAATCATAGTCAGTACTTTCTATGTTGAATTTCACCTCCTTATGATGTTCTCTTGTGACACAATATCAAGCGTCCGTTCATTAGTGAAAGAGACCTCAGTCCAGAGTCCATGCATACTGCTTGCTGCGAGTTACAGCTGAGTAAACAGACAATATTGTAACAGCTCACCTGAAATAACTGATTTCACTTC
This sequence comes from Thinocorus orbignyianus, assembly GCA_013400375.1. Taxonomy (NCBI): domain Eukaryota; kingdom Metazoa; phylum Chordata; class Aves; order Ciconiiformes; family Thinocoridae; genus Thinocorus; species Thinocorus orbignyianus. Next base: position 252,972 of record VXBW01001769.1, read on the forward strand.
AATTGTAGTTTCAAACTTTCACTACCGACAAAAAGCATATTTAGCTGAATTTCAGAAGACATAAATACTTATTTTAAAGTATCACTTCAAACTACAGGAGTGTGTTTGACATAATAAGTATATCCACTGCATAAGAAATGTGTTAATCAAAATCTGAACTATGCCACTAATTTTAAGCGAATATCAAAGAACAAGAACAGAAAACATAAATATACCGTATGTCCTGGCTCTATAAGCACCACATTGACCTTAAAATCACATTTTGAACAAAAATTATTCTTTCAATGTTTGCTTAAAATTAGTTGTTTCTACAGGTATTCCTGCTCATTCTCATTCCCTGTAACACAAGTTGTAAACGCAAGTGGGGTAAGACTCATCCATACACAAATTTATTCACAAATTTGCAAAACTGACTGCAGTAACTTTGTTTTGACTGTTCCCATACTTTATAGCACGCCATGCTGAAATGCTGATTAAGGAAGACTCTGACGAATTAGGAACATTCAGGATGATTTGTAAAAATTATTTCCAAAAAGACCTGACACAAATATCTACTAATGCATTTAGTACTATTTTAACCCGCTTCAAAAAGGTAAATTTTTATTTTTTTTTTTAGTTATTTTTTAAACATCTTGAGAAAAATGTCTTTGCAAAACACAGTCATTGGTTTCTGCTATCAAGGTATGAACTCAGGTGCCATTTTTCATCAATGCTTGGACAAATTCAAATGCATGTTGTCTATATACACCTACCAAAGCACAGCAAATCTGTGCAGCTCATTATCCTGACTGTTTATTCATTAATTCATTGCATTGTGGCAACAGGCAGACACACAGGTAGCAACAGCAGTTCAGAAAGCCCTTAGAAATAGCTAATAACTAACTACAGGGCTCTGACAAATCTCAGCCAAATCATTTTCTAAATATCCTCAGTATACTAATCTAGGAAGAATTACTAAAACAAGAAATTTCCTTTAACCCAAATTTATACTCACCAGTGGCTAATAATACAACTATGACCTCTTTAAAAGGGTTTTTTTTTTAAATAATAATCCAGGAATCATCTGAAATCAAAGTTTTGGCCCTCTCCATTCTCTTCTCCTGACAAAATTATGAAAAATAAAAGCATTTAAACTGGAATAATGTACCAAACCCAATGAAGATGCACAAGATCCTGTGTTTTATTACTGTAATTTCTTCATGCAGCAATGGGAGGAAGACTTGAAAAAAGCAAGCCCTCTGACCTAGTATAGTTTCATGCTCAGAGGCAAATCATTCAGTCTGAGACTGAATTCATGTGATACGAACTTGAACACTTGTTTTGCCAAAGCTCTATTACATATTTGTTTCCACCTTTTGCAGAACATTTTCTCCATCTCTTTCTTCCTCCCTTGAAAGATTCCTTCCTTTTGTTCAGGCTGCATTTCCACTTTCTATGTGTTAAACATTTTCAGAATAACCTCAAATATGCAAGCAGGTAAAGTTCTTGAAAACTGGAGCTAGGAGGAAAACACAATCTAAACAAATTTGTTTAAACCCTGTGGGTTTGGAAAAATCTTTCCTTTGGTTTTCCACAGCTCTGTCTGCATGCAGATCTCTGTAGACTCACATACAGATTTAAACTTGACATTATCTAATATATATTGGGAAAATTCCTGCACAGCAAATTGAATTTATTAAGAATGGGCATCGCATTCAATAAGGAAGTAATACATTATATTTACTTGAATTGAAGCAGAGTAACTTATTATTAAGGATAATAAACTCTCTTGGAATTTATATTCTTTAGCCTACATTTGAATACATATTCTAAATTTACATGCTACAGTGTCAAGTTGGATTTTTTTCCTAATTTCTAGTTCCTATGCATAAAAAAACAACTCCAGTGAGTGAAGGGAAAACAGGAAAAAAGCTTCCATACACATACTGCACACAACCTGTGTCTTGTTAAATTTTAGTAGAGGTCATTGTGTTCACTGAAAATAATAAAATCAAGACTAGTTAAAAATGAGTGCATATGACTTCTACTTAGAATTTAGTTTCAATCCAGTTGCTTAACACTTTAATTTAGCCCTTGCTCCCACTTTGTGATATGCAAATATTTCTCATCTGAGCCCCTATGGCCAATCCAGAGTTTGAAAATAATCAAACAGAACAGTGTGCAATTTAAGGTCCTGACAACAAGTACAGAAATGTTGTTTTATGCTTGAGGGAACTGTGCACAGACCATCTGCTGCCTTTGTGATTCCCCTGATGCCTGTCAGCGTGAGTATGTACGAAAAAGCAGAAAATGGTAACAGAAGTACTACCATGTAGTTTGGTACAAGAACCTGAGAAACCCCAGCATCTTTGCTAGACATCATTTTGATAATCAGATCTGTGTCAAGTATTGTAAGTTCACCTACTGGTACACGGGAATAACCCCACTATGTATTTTTTTTATAATAATAGCAGCATTATGTATTACACGCAGAAGGATTTAGGTTAATAGGATCAAATAGCACTGAATCATGGAAAGTGACTGAAATTAGTGAAAAATATAGTAACTGGAAATATAGTAAGTTTGGGTTTGATTTTTTTTTTAATGTTTTGCAAAGGTCTATGTAAAGATGAGCTTAAATGTTGTATAACCTTATGCACCTTGCCCCCTTCCCTTCTCTCCCTCACAGAAAGAAAATTACTCTGCCTACATAATCCAGGAACCTCGTTATCCAGTTGCCTCAGAAATCTCCCATCTTTTATCGGAGAGAAACACATAAGTGAAACAAATCAAAGAATAAAAGAAGAAAATAAAATCCCTTCTGGATTATATTTCACATGAAAGATAAATGTAATAGTCAGATTCCCTTGAAGCATCCACTTTTCAATGCACTGTATTATTTCTTCTCCAGGAAACATAATTGAGACCAACATGCTCCACTGATACCTAAACTTTCTGTTTACAAGATGCCTATATTCCACTGTGCAAACATGCTACAGTAAGGATTTTAAAGTTTCGCCCATTATTGGTCTAGGGATTTTAGCCAATGATCCAATATTAGGTTAACTGAGATCTAACCGGAAAAACTGCCATATTTAGATCAGACTGTCACAGAGACAAACAGGACACATTTTGGAGTCCCCTTTTATCATATTTTCAATCTTCTGCCTAAAATTATAATATAAATAGTCAAAGGAAGGGAATAATTTTTCTTTTCACCTGTCTTTGATTTAACACATTTTTCCAAGATGTTTTTCAAAAAATAAAAATAATTTCCCCTGATATACAAAATAGTTTTCCCTGATATACAACAGTAATGCAGATATACGGAAGCAGGAAAAAATCTGGTCTAATTACTCAAGATTTGGAGATGAAAGGTTACAGGAAGCAGAAAGCAGCTAGAAGAGAAAAATACTGCCTCCTAGTCTATTTTGTACATATCAGGACTAGCGTAAAATTCAAATTCTTGTCTCCAGTAACAGATGTGAAAGCAGGTTGCCACACCTATGTTGTCTCCCCTCCTCCAAATGAAAATTCTGGATAGAAGCAAACAAGAAAGTAAAAGGAGCAGATAGATAACATAACTTCTGACACACTTCAGAGGAACCTCCAGGGCACCTTTGCTAAATGACTGCTAGATAATCCCTGACTAAATAAGTAAACCAGTTTTCTTATAAAGACACCTGTGTTGGAGTCCTATATTATGGGAGAATATTTGTGAAATCCTGTTTGATAAATGCCTCTGATAGGTTGATTTATGCATCCAAAATGTTTAAGCAACTTGATCATGCCATTCCATAGGAAAACCAACAGCACTGTCGTAGTTTCAGCCAAATGTACCAAAACCAGACTGACTCCCATTCCCCAGACCCCTCAAAAAGAGGAGAGGAAGAGATAAGGAGATTTATGAGTTTAGAATGAACTAAACTACGTAAGTGAAACATTGATATTAAAATAAAAAGAAGAAAATAATAAACCAGATACAATATACAAAACCATATCAAGTTCCCAGGATGACAGTCATGTCACTGGCAGGCACTGTGGAAGTCCCAGACTGGACTCAGCAATGTATGGAAACTAGATTCCAGACCAGAAGTCAGAAACACATGGATAGTGATCAGATGCAGATGAACAGACAGGGTCCTCTTTGGATATTGGCCGTTGCAGAAAAAGAGTTGACTTTTTGATCCCTCAGTGTTTATACTGAGCATGGGGCTGCAGCTGGTCAGGTTTGGGTCACCTGCCTTGTCCGTTCCACCCCACAGGTGTGAGCCCTGTGTGCTTTTTCTGTTTCTGACTCTCCAACGGGGCAAATAATGAAATTGTCTGACCTTGATTGTTATAGCAGTAAGTAGAAGCAAGAGCCTCTCCCCATACCATTCCTCTGCATGAAGTACAAACATTGGTCTTACCACTTTGAGAATGAGCAGTTTTCTCCACATGACGTTAATTTCAGATTTACAGTCTGCAGTATTGTCAACGCCCCATCTTATAACAGTCTATATTTTCCTTTGCATTAAGAACAAATTTTCTAAACAGCCTCAACATATTCCTGGCTTATGGCCAGTCCATTGGAGTCAATGTAACCAGAGCTGTATCTATTTATATATATTGTATATCTATAAATATGTATCTTTATATTTATTATATATATTTATATTTCTTTAAAGAACTTCTTATTGATCACCGCAATTCTCATCAGCACATAAACTTTATTACACATTATTGAATTTTGTCCCATCTTACATTCTGGCTGTCAAGTCCATTGAGTTCTTCCTACACAATCACAGTCCTCCACGCTGCCAAAGTCTCCTAATTTTGTAGCACATTTCACTCATAACAGAGAACTCAAGAGTCTCAAGACTGATCTTGAAGATTTGCATTTACAGACTGATGCTTTCCTTCTCAATACAGCTTCTTGCCCACCCCCTTTAACTAGGTCCTCGTCCAGTTCCTCAATCACCATTTTAACACCTGATTGAGCATACAGTTTTACACAAAGCTCTTTATGAAGTTCAGATTACCAGATTTCCTACATCTAAACAAAAAAAAAAATATTTTATCAAGTTAAAGGAGAAGGTACCCCTGGCACTTTTGAAAAGCACCACTCACCCAGTTGCTATTTGCTACCAAATCTGTCGATATTTTTTCCATCAAAATGTGCTCTAAAAGGTCATCTTTTATCTTAAGGTCACACTAATTCTCTCGTTCCCCTCCCCCACCCTAGGTTCTTTTTTTTTTCTTCTTGTTTCACATGCTATTATTCTCCTTTTTTAAAATGTAGTCACGATGTTTGCCAATAGATTTTAGAAGAACCTAAAGGATTGGTTCTTGAATAAACAGCAGCAGAGGCAGACATAAACATTTCTGACAAATATATTTAATACCCTGTTTCAGGCAGAACACTTATTTGGATAGCTCAAATTCTCTTTTTCAGATGATCTCCTACACATTTATGGAAACTCACCTGTGCCTTTCCTTCTTCTGATTCTGATGTAAGGTAGTTCCGAGAAAAAAGGGCGGTTCCAAGAAAAAAAAAAGTGGCTCTGAGAAAAAAGTCATTTGAGGAAAAAAGGCAGTCCAGAGGAACAAAGGCGGTTGAGGAAAAAACATTGGTTCTGAGAAAAAACGTTGGTTTTGAGAAAAAGCGGTACAGGAAAAAAAGGCGGTAGAGGAAAAAAAGGCGGTACAGGAAAAAAAGGCGGTAGAGGAAAAAAAGATTATTCAGAAAAAGGTGGTTCTGAGAAAAAAACGGTGCTTCAGGGAAAATTGGTGCTTCAGGGAAAAAAGGTGGTTGAGGAAAAAAAGGCGGTTGAGAGAAAAAAAGTTGGTTCTGAGAAAAAAAGATTATTCAGAAAAAAGGTGCTTCAGAGAAAAAAAATGGCGGTTCAGAGAAAAAAGGCGGTTGAGGAAAAAAGGCGGTTGAGGAAAAAAGGGGCTGGAGAGAAAAAAAATTATTCAGAAAAAAAGGTGCTTCAGAGAAAAAAGGCGGTTGAGAGGAAAAAAAGGTGGTTGAGAGGAAAAAAAGGCGGTTGAGAGGAAAAAGATTATTCAGAAAAAAGGTGGTTCAGAGAAAAAAAATGGTGGTTGAGGAAATAAGGCAGTTGAGAGAAAACACGCTGGTTCTGAGAAAAAAGATTATTCAGAAAAAAGGTGCTACAGAGAAAAAAAGTGGTTCTTCAGAGAAAAAAGGCGGTAGAGGAAAAAAGGCGGTAGAGGAAAAAAGGCGGTAGAGAGGAAAAACTTAGATTCTCAGAAAAAAGATTATTCAGAAAAAAGATTATTCAGAAAAAAGGTGCTTCAAAGAAAAAAAAATGGTGGTTCAGAGAAAAAAATGGTGGTTCAGAGAAAAAAATGATGGTTCAGGGAAAAAAGATTATTCAGAAAAATGGTGCTTCAGGGAAAAAAATGGTGCCTCAGGAGAAAAAGGCAGTTGAGAGTAAAAGGGCAGTTGAGGAAAAAACATTGGTTCTGAGAAAAAAGATTATTCAGAAAAAAGGTGCTACAGGGAAAAAAGGCGGTTGAGAAAAAAATGCGGTTGAGGAAAAAAACATTGGTTCTGAGAAAAAAAGATTATTCAGAAAAAAGGTGCTTCAGAGAAAAAAAATGGTGCTTCAGAGAAAAAAAATGGTGCTTCAGAGAAAAAATGGTGGTTGAGGAAAAAGGCGCTTGAGAGAAAAAAGGCGCTACAGAGAAAAAAAAATGGTGCTTCAGAGAAAAAAGGTGGTTGCGAGAAAAAAGTTAATTCAGAAAAAAAGGTACTTCAGAGAAAAAACTGGTGGTTCAGAGAAAAAAGGCGGTTGAGAGAAAAAATGTTGGTTCTGAGAAAAAAGATTATTCAGAAAAAAGGTGCTTCAGAGAAAAAAATGAGGCTGGAAATAAAAANGAAAAAAGATTATTCAGAAAAAAGGTGCTTCAGAGAAAAAAATGGTGCTTCAGAGAAAAAAGGCGGTTGAGAGAAAAAAGGCGGTTGAGAGAAAAAACATTGGTTCTGAGAAAAAAGATTATTCGGAAAAAAGGTGCTTCAGAGAAAAAACTGGTGGTTCAGAGAAAAAATGGTGCTTGAGAGAAAAAAAATTATTCTGAAAAAATGTGGTTCTGAGAAAAAGCTGGTGCTTCAGAGAAAAAAGGCGGTTGAGGAAAAAAGGCGTTTGAGAGAAAAAACGTTGGTTCTGAGAAAAAACTCGTGCTTCAGTGAAAAAAGGGGGTTGTGAGAATAAAATGGAGGTTGAGAGAAAAAAATGGAGGTTGAGAGAAAAAAATGGAGGTTGAGAGAAAAAAATGGAGGTTGAGAGGAATAAAAGGACAGTTGAGAGAAAAAAAGGTGGTTGTGAGAAAAAGGGGCTTCCGAGAAAAAAAGGGCCTTCTGAGAAAAAAATGTGGTGCTTCCAAGTTAATAAAGGAGGTTCTGAGGGAAAAGATGGATCAGACAAAAAAGGCGGTGGTTCCGAGAAAAAAAGGCGGTGGTTCCAAGAAAGGATTCCTTAGTTCCTATCAACCGTTCTCATTTCTTCACAATACCTTTAAGCAATGAAGCAAAATCTGTGAAATAGAATGTACTTTCAGATCCAGAAGATTATTTTATAAAGTCTACTGAAAGAACTAATAGTAAATCTTGTAAAAGTTCAAATTATTCTGTAATAAATTCAGTCTCTACAGGCCTGGAAACTACAAGGTTTTTAAATGCATTCCTTCAGACATAAGTTCCAGAATTGACAAACATGGTTTGGGCAAAAAGCTAAAAGCCACATGCATATTTTTTATTAACAGCTAAACACAATGATTTGAAAAATAACAGAACAACCTTGAAAACTTACAGAAGAGAAACCGATACTACCTTAAATTGTTCCCTTTAAGGAAAAGAGCGGAACTGCAAATTGCCACTAGTACAAGAGAAATTTCTTGTACTTTGGCTTTGAATTCTAAATCTGCAAATAGACAGACAAGTATCAGAATCTCTAAAGTTGTATTTGCTTCTTCAACCAATGAAAAAAAGAATTAAAACATCAATAAAGAAGTTTTGAACTGACAGTGAAAGCAAGAGACAATGAACAGTGGGAAAGCACTAATTTAGTTTTACTTTCTCAGCAATTTTGAGGTACTGTTACATTGTCCTCTGCTTCTAAAGCAAACATGGAAGGGACCCTTAAAGGAGCTTGAAAGACCTTGCTATTAGGATTTAACCTGAAACCTTAGTCAGATTTATTTTAAGCAGTGAGGACATGCAAATGCCTGTAACACCTGCAGTGCATAGTCAGAACAGAAATCTCAGTAGCTGAGGGTAAACTATCTTACAATACAAAGAATACTATATGCACTAACACCTGTCTGTCCCCATTTAGTATGTCAAGATGCGAAAATAAGACAGTGTTTAGAAAAGTGTTTTCTGGGGCACAAATAGTAAGAAAAGGCTAATTTTTACTACAATGACCTTTCCCACAAATCACATTTTTACCTAATGAAAAATTAAAACGCAAAGGGAAAACTGCAGTTCCCTCAAACTAGACAGAGATCTGCTTGACAAGAAAGTCCCATTAGTGACCTTTGAGGGGGGAAAAAAGGAACTTATACTTAAATACAATATTCATAAGGGTACAATGACTAACTAACTTCGAGAGATTCTGCTTTATATCTGGAAACTTCTTCACATCTATTTCTGGCTAAAATTATTCTTATCTCTTGAAGTACATTTGATGTCACAGAACTATTTGATTAGGCTAAAAATAGGAGTAGGCCTTGTTTGCTATCCTCTTCATAAATTTGTTCAACCTTTTCCTTTGAAAGAAAACACCCTTCTACAAATTCCTTTGTCCTTAGTCCCACACCTGCAAGTTTCCTTCAAGTTCTTCACAGCTCTATTCTCTAATACCACAACTACCTGCTCCCAGCTCACCTTGCATCTCCATAGGAAATCATCACTTTCCTGGTTCCACAATTACTGTCCAACTTTCACCATCTGCTCTCACTCAGCCTTCACTGCTAAATTTTTCTTCTTTGGTTTGTGTTACTTATTTTACCCACTCCTTTTACTACGACATTGTCAGGCTTGTACACTTCTTTGATGTTTTTTTCTCCGCCACGTCTGACATATGTGAGGGCATTTCTGCATCAGATGTGATGACAGGAAGTTTCTCTGAGTGACATCTCAGCACCTCCAGAAAACCTACTTGCCATTAGGTGAAGAGTAGCTAACTTATTCTGACAGAAAAATGTGAATGAATGCATCAGAGTTACATTACTCTTTCTCAAAATATATGTGATGGATTTGATTATTTTCCCATTTCGCCTTTCTCTTCCAATCAAGGAACTGAACCTTCTTCTCTGTTCAGAATAAACTGAGCCTACTATAGTGACATTCAATCATAATAATTTCAGTGATGTATTTAACTCAAAAAAAAAAAAAAAAGGGTAAAGTTTTTCTCAACACCAATGCACACGATTAGAAACAAGCAGCAAAACCATGTTGTGGATGTAAGCAGTTTCATTGAGAGTCTTATGATGCACAAACCTAGTTCTGCATCCTGCCATGTGAACGACACTATACACAGGTCACCAGCTGTAAAAATAGAGTGAAAATTGAACCAAACTCTTAGACGCATTTCTCAGTAGCCAAGAAGAAAAGTTTGTGCAATACATGAGTAAAGCTGGATGATCTCTACGTGCTGGATGATCTCTACCACAGTAGCAAATCACATCTCATTGCTTTTCCCTATTGTAGAAAAAAAGACACTCCTACAAATTTCAACTTGTTTAGAACCTGGCTTTCTCTGCCTTCAGATCCACTGCAGAATCTTTCCAAGAACAAGGAACAGTAATTGATATTAGAATTGTCAATTATGACCTTTAAACAAGGTTTCCTGAGTCAAGTATTAAAACGTTCTTCCTCAGATTAATAACGTTTTTTCAAATTAATTTTGACAAGTGGAAAAACACAGCCATTCTGTTGGACATGCCTAATTTCATTGCAATGGTGAGAAGTGGATTGGTCTTACTGGTAATGGTTATTGCCCAAGTAAAAAAGTAGGACAGAACTACAGAACTACAAATCTATTTTGAATGCTTGCTATTAGCCATTGCCCAAGTGAAGAATCGAGTAACACAGTACAGCACCCAAGCAATTTTGGGTCCTTTTTGCAGAATGGCAAAAAAGTTCTGAGAGAGGATAAACAGCATATGGTAAGGACTTCTAAAGTATTAGTGCATCTTTTTCTTTACTCAGCAAGCTACAATTGGTTTTGAAATCTGCTTCAAGCTATTGATGTCTTCAGCCAGGCATTGCAGATTGATAGTGACTCAATAACTGGGGATGGATAGTCTCTAAAGCAAGCTCAATGTTAACACCAACAAGCATACAGGAAGAACACAAGACTTGGCAGTTGTCTGGACCTGCTGCATTGAAGAGTAACATGAGTTTTTCCAGAGATAACCTTTCCTGTGCTCCAAATTTCTAGAAGCCTTACATATCTTGCATTTCTTAGCAGAGTAACAACCACAGCATCAACCTTCAGAGGTCATGAATTTTGGTCAAACTGACAGGACAATATTATACAAGCAAAATATGAACATTGTCCATACGCTAAACCAGTCAGGAGTCACATGAACATAGAAAGCACAATACTGGTTCTGAGCTAGAAAGCACCACTGAGATGTCACCTTAGGCTTGATATTGCACTAAATAACAGCATTAAGAGCTGCTTGGCTTGTAACGTGTGCAGAAAGTTTCTGCCAAGTACCAAACACAAGGAAGACACAACAGCTTTACTACTCCCAGTGTCAAACTGTTTCAGGAAATTGCACATTCCTATGACCCTCAGCACAAGAATGTACCACAAAGTTCTTTTGACTTACCCCACTCAAAACCAGCCACCTTCTTAAAGGTAGAACAACAAAAAAATCACAGGAATTGGGAGTTGGGGAGTAGAGAAGTGCAACATAATATTTTTGCCAAACAAAAATATTTCTGAGTTCTATTCAGAAAACATTTAAAGTGTCCTCTAAAGTCACAATAAATTAAAATAATGCAGTGTTAACTTGCATGTGGAAAATTGTAGCAAAAGTTCAAAAATGTTCCTGACCTTTTAACAGAGTTGCTCTATTATTCCATTATTTTTTTCCAGATTTAGTCTTTTCCTGATTTATACAGGACAAATTCAAAGAAGTTCAGAGATTGTTTTAAAGGCAGAGAAAGTCCCACTATAAGATGGCCAAGAGTTTGTATGCTTAGCTGCCACTTATGTATATCCAGGAATAAAGTTCAAGAGTCTAGTTTAGTAAGTCAGAACATTAACTAGAGGTCTGACATCCAAGACTTTTTTGTCACTTTCCCTTTCATTCCTCATTCTAAGTTTGAGAGTATGGGATTGGGAGGGGTGCAGGGTTTCCCTGTTTGAGTATTCACTGAAACATAACATAAGAAACAGACTTCCATTTTAATGAAATCATGTTTCACCACCCAAGATAAATCCTGTTTAATCAGGAAATTCCGATCAGCTCTTTTAGTGTCTCCATTCTGTAGAACATCTGCTCCCATGCTCTTCCTAGTGCAGAAGCTCTCCAAGTTGATGAGGTACAACATGTAAGAAATCCTGAACATTTACTAGAGGAGGGGGACACACACATCCATCCAACTGGAAGAGTTAGACATAACTCAGAGCAGCTTCAACATGAGCATCACCAAAGTTGAGACAAAAGAATATGAGAAAAATTGTCTTCAGCAGACTTTGCTCTTAACCCAGTCTCATTGACATAACAATTTTCATCATGAACTCACTTTATCTGAACTGTCTGACCCACAAAAGTGCTTGCTTTTTTGTTGTTACTAGCTGCATCAACTATCCTGTTGGAGAACAAAGGAGAACAAAGTTCCCAAGGAGAACAAATACAAGTTCCTGAATGCTTTTTGTTTCACGCGCATATAAGTGGAAAAGCAAATATGCTATATTTAACAAAAAGAAGGAAAAAAAAAAAAAAAAAAGAAAAGGAAGCATATTATGGAGATTTTCTTTTGGCTTTTAAAATGAAAAGAAATTGATATAAATAAAATAGCAAACACTCAGAAAGTACAAACAAAAACGGTGCTTCAGAAAATTTAGTCTTACATATAGTATTATTGTGGCTGGTTTAGAGCTAAATACAGACTTATATAGGTCAAGGAGTCAATTTGACATATCCGACATAATTGCACTACTGCGCCATTTTACAGCAGCCAAAGATCTAGAAAAGAAATTCATGCAATATGGGACGCTCAGAAATCTCTCTTTAATGTTGAACCCATTCCATAACCTGTTTTAATTATGCAGTGCATTGTATAGCGCAACTTTGCTTAAAAGTGTTAGGATCAAATTTGTAAAAGTAATATTTCTGAAAAGAGCTGGAGAGGAATGCATCCTACTTTGAAGTGAAACGTTTTCTTCTAAGATGAAGATTAAAAAGATATCTCATTCACGTGAGATCTCATTCACGTGAGTCCCAAACCACAACATCCTTCTGTGACAGACACTGCAGCTGGCTGCCTTGAGCACTAAAACACACAAGAGATGAGACCCTGAAGCTCTCAAGAATCAGGCAGCAAGTGTTAAACAACTCAAAGTGTAACTGACAGTAAGGTATTTTTCAGCTTGAATAACACCGGCAAGGGGGGGGGAAATTCCTTCAAGCTATCCTAACTAATGAGAATAGGGTAAAAATGGGACACTGCCAAGATAAGGCATAGGAACAACTATTACAGACTTTCAGTCACTATCAAGCAAAGTACAATAAAACACCTTGTAACACATGTTCCTGCTCTTTCAAACTCATTTTGTCATAAAAATCTCAATTGCTATGGAGTCATACTTCCCCTTTGTCAGGTTTTTACCTTACGTCTAATGAGCCAAATCTCCCTCATTTGAAATGTCTGGCCCTACCGAAATGCGTAGAATTACAAACAGTAAAACTCACAGCTTTAGTTACATAGAACAGCCCCAACAATTTTGTGATTTCTAGTTATCAGAAGTTTGTTAGCTTGATAGCCTGATACAAGTACATTACAATGTTCATTAAACATCTTTACAGACTAACTGACTTGGAAATAACTTCTTTTGCTATTTTCTTGTATAGGGAAATATGAACTTAGTAAGGCACATGGAGAGACCATGTTTTCAGCTATGACAATAAAATATACCAGCCTTACGCTACTGTCTCGATACAATGACTTAAGAGCGAGAGGTCACATTTGCATTCAGGATAAGGGTAAGTTACAGTAAAATCCAATTCTGTCTACAGTTTCAAAAAGTGCTACTGATACTGGACTTGGCTTCCTACTCTGCTTTTGTGCACACCACACACACACACATAGCCCATTCTTCTCCCCCCCAAAAAAGGCTGTTGGCACATTGCATTTGATGTCCTACAAATCATATATATTCCACCTCTGGGAGCAATATGGCACTTCAGTTTTTCCTCACAACAAAAGTATTTGGTTCAATTATTAGGATTATTTAAAAGGATCTGTTGACTTTAAAACAAAGCAGTCATTTCTCTTCAGTTACTAGATAGTGTTTATTCAACTGTCATTACTAGGGTTAGATGTGAACTTCCCCCAACAGGTCCATCTTTAGTACTGCTGAAAGATCCACAGCCCACTGAAGTTTCCTTCAGTGAGAAGATTCCCCCACCAAAAAAATTTGCATTACCTCCCACCAGTGTTAGGGCCATACTCCCCTAACCTTGAGAGCAGGTAAAACCAGGGTATCCTCAGATCATGAAAGCTATGAGCCAAGCTATTGTTTAGTAGAACCTTCAGTGACATTCCAGACACACCAGATACCCACAGTCATACCTAATTACATGACAAGGTACAAAAATCCATTGAAAGTGAGATGAAGTTTTTGTAACCCAAAACAAAACCCACGCATTTACTCTGGATCAAAAATCATACTCATTAATGTTTTGCCCTAACATCTCCTGAACTGGGCAGTAGGTGTTCACAAACTTTTCTACGATTTCTGATTCATGTTTAATGTAGTACCTATAGCAAAGGTATTTTTGTGACAGACCTAGGAGACCCTCAGAGAAAACCTCTGTATTATGGACCATTTGCTGTGCAACAGCTTCTGATTTAAGAGGAAACAAAGACACAGCAGGTCTCTTCACAGAAATTCTCTGTAGCAGGTTTAGTTTTTAAGCAGAGATGCTCCTCCTATCTCTTCACTTTCCCCTTAGATTCTAACTTTTTTATCCAGTAATGAATGGGAGATGATTTTTATGCAAATCAAAGGCCTCAAGGAGTCTTTTAAACACCAGTCCTTTCATTTGTAGAACAGGTATAAAGAGAGCAATATATCCCCCTAAATGTATAATCGAGGTATCATGCTGTGCTGTTGTTCAATTAATCTTTCTCCAGTTTTGCGTCTCGAATAACGTGGGGAAAAACATACTGTCATCAAGTTCAACTTCATCACCAAGTAAAGTTGTCCTTTTCCTTCCAATAATGAACCCTGGATCCCTAATGAGTAACTTACATTTAACTGGCAACATTCTGGGCTACTTACATTAACTGCAACAATCTGAACAGCTTGAACCTCGATAAAATGTGCAGTAAATGACTGAGCTAATTTAACCTCATTAATCCTCAAACCAATAGAATAATTTGATGTCCACACAGCAGCTTGTGTGTAGACTCCAACATAAACATGCCCCTGTAGGAAATCAACACCAAAAATGGGCTGCAGCCCTACTGCCAGGGTTATCACTGTTGGGAAAATAGCTACGTAATTACTGAGAGCTACCGCCAGCTGTATTGCATGAGTCACACTTTATTTGGCCTTGTTAACAGCCAAAGTGTCGTTTCCAAACTGGATCTACCCTGGAATCTCCCCACTGCAGCACTTTCATAAGAGAGTCTCTATTTTATCTGTAAACCATTTGACCCTAGCCTCGACATTAACACGAAAAAGCATTAGTAGGAAAGGAAAACACAGAAAACCATGTAGTATTAGTACTTTTAGGCTGGGAATTAGTTGGATTTGCCTCTACAATAACCATTCTTTACAGCAGCATTTGGATCACTTAGTTTTTAAAATAGCTTGAAAACTACTTGGTTACAAAGAATGTAAGGTCTCCCAAAATATTTATGAGCACCTACTTTTNACGGGATGGACAATTTGAAGCATATAAAGGCTAATTTCAGTGCCATATATAGAAATTTAACTGCCAAAGGAACTTGGTCTTGCTATAGTTTTAGATCATGTAACTTTTGATTAGACTTGGGCTTCCAGGTGCTTAAGTCACTTCTAAAATGGGACTGGGCACTTAAAGGAAAAAATATCTCCCTTCAGATGATAAAAGCTCTGAGCCAAGCCTTTTTACCTTCAGTGGCATTCCAGACCTACCACGGTATTCACAGCCTTACCTATTTACAGGACAAGATACCTATTGAAAGTTAGACAGAGTAGCCAAGTAAATAGTATTAGGCACTTACGCCCATGAAACTATTACTGACAAACAGATACGACATAATATGAGAATTCACTGCTACCTCAGCTTATTTAAAGCCCAAGTAACTGCTTTTTAAAGAGTAATACATAGTTACTGATGGAATGACTACGTCAGGGACGGACGGAAGATCTACAGATGCTGTTTATCTGAACCTTTGTAAGGCCTTTGACATGATTCCCCACAACATCCTTCTGTCTTAATTGGAGAGGTATGGCTTTGATGGGTTGACTGTTCAGTGGATGAGAAATTGGTTGGATGGTTACATCCAGAACATAGTGCTCAATGGTTCAGCGTCAAAATGGAAATTGATGGCATCCCTTGTGAGTCTGTATCAGGACCAGTACTGTTCAATAGAGAATCATAGAATGGTTTGGGTCAGAAGGGACCTTAAAGATCATCTAGTTCCAACCCCCCTGCCATGGGCAGGCACCACCTCCCACTAGACCAGGTTGCTCCAAGCCCCATCCAGCCTGGCTTTGAACACCTCCAGGGATGGGGCATCCACAGCTTCTCTGGGCAACCTGTTC
>VXBW01001769.1:282488-296713 GCA_013400375.1 Thinocorus orbignyianus
CACAAAAAACCCCCAAACCACAAAAACCCAAAACAAAAAACAAAACACCAGAGTAATTTATTTATCTTCTTGTTTTCCCCTGCCCTTGCTACTCCTAAATCATAATTGTGGAGTGTTTAAAATGAAATGCAAGAGCTTCTAACTTGAACTGCAGAGCAGAGCTGCCACAGAATCACCTTCACTGCTTTTAAATGAATATACTAACAAATCTGAAATAAGAGTCTCCTATTCCCCTTTAGGGAGGTTAGGCTGTGTTTTCATCCATTTTAATTAGCACTGCACACCCTCACTATATGCACACATAGCAATGAGAAACCAAACAGGTAGCAAGAGGTCTTGACTCTCTTCTCCCTCTCTCTCTCCTCTTCAGCCACTCAAAGTAATTGAAATATTTATCAGTCTACAGTTTGTTACATAAGCAACGAAATAAAACAAATCTGAGTTTTGGCCGATTTTGATTGGACAGCTTTTAGGAAAAAACAAAAACCAAACAACCTGAGCTGTTTTGTTTTGCTAGTTTTTGTTGTTGTTTTTTAAGATGCATGTTTCCTCCACGTGCCATCTTCTCATTCTCCTCCTTGGAGGTGCAACCACTAATTCTCTCTCCAGTCACCCATGGCTATCAAGAGGACTATAGGACAATGTATAACATCCTCAGTCCTAGTGGTTAATATTCTAAAGTGCCCCTTCATACCATCATGCATTTTTAAAGTTAATGATTGCATAGGTCATAAAATACAGAACCTATGCAACTCAAAGGTCAACAGGCTTTTGTAGCCACATTTTTACCAGATCACATGGTACGTATCCATTTTGTTCAGTATGCCATAAATTGACAGCCACCCCTCTGAAATAGTCATTACAAGAAGATGCAAAGATCAAAGAGATGAACCATGCTGCTGTAAAATGACCTTCAATTTACTATTACAGGCAGAGAGAGAATGAGTATGCACAGGCAGACGTGCTCTTCAGAGTGAAGAAAGGTTGTTTTATTCCCTATATCAGATTTATATCAAGCAATCCTATGTTTGTTGAGTGACCAAGAAAAAAGGAACATTTTCAGACACAGTATCATGAAATAATACTATTGTAGTGATTAACCCCCAGTAGGTTAAATATACGTGACATTTTTTAAAACCACCTTCTTTATACAAACGCCAGTTGCTTACCCAGTCTGACAGAGTTTCTAAAGAGCATTTGACCCTCCCTTCAAGAGTAATTCCACTGGCATCATCAATTTCACTCCTGAAAAAAATAAGCAATTTGCTGCATGCTTCTGTCTTTGCTTTACGAGATATTATTACCCAACTGCAGGTGCTCAGGAGGAATGGCTTGATTTCCCTTGAATTACCACCATTAAAAGGTTACTGGTGACACACAACAGATCAGTACACATAAAACAGATTTTGTATCAGATTATTAGCTCACTGTTAGGACCATATGAAGCCACTTATCTAGGCAGCTTGTCACTTTGCTTCCATTTTCTGTTTGAGGTAACACAAAGAGGTAGCACTGTGAGTGACATCTAGGCCTGTGCCTAGAGTAATTTTCCAGTGCCTGTCAGTCTAAAGACAAAGCTTCATGAAAGTGTTTTCTTTTACAGAGCACCAAAGGAAATTTAGTGGGATTAGGAGACAGACAGCAAACCTGTGGGAAGTTTATTGCCGTTGTATTTCTTGCATACATTACATAAACAAGGCTGACATCTTCTGGCAAGCTGCAGTTTGAGTTCTTTGATGCTGCTGATTAGGTTTTGGGCTAAAACAAAACAAAGCAGTGTGCCAGCATTTCAGTACAGACACTGATTACTATAGATGCCTATCAATGACCCAAAAGCAACAGCTGCTCGAATAAAACGACCAATAATTTTTAACTGTTGTAAATTCAAAGTTATCAACAGCATTATGTGAAGTGGATCCCCTTCTGAACATCCGGATGTCTCCTTCTAATAGCCACTTAGATTTAAAAGATCTCTGAAATACCAGGCCTACAAATTTATTTCATAAAGCAAGACTGGGGACTAGCTCACTGACAAGGCAACCAATATAAAGAATAGCTTTATTCCGACACAAAATTTTATAAAATATTTAAAAGTTTTGCCTGACAAATTAATGCTGCTGGATTGGGATCTCTGAGAAATGCATTGATTTCTTTATTAAACTATGAACAACAAATCCATACAGACAATTTCTGTACTTGGCAGCCACAGAATCACAGAACGGTTGAGGAAGCTCTGGAGATTGCATAGTGCAAATCTGTGCCCAGACTTGAACACCAAAAAGCAGATAATAGTTAAATGATTAAGAGCAGCCCACTTCACTGTAGATCAAAATAACATCTTTATCACACCAAGTTTAGTGAATATTTCCTACTCAATATGTGTAAATTCCATTTTTAAATACTTAATTATATATTTCTGTGCAGTTTAGACTCTGGAAGTTTCAACTGGTAAATTTTCTGAAGTTATACATGTATTAAAAAAATATTTTAAATCTCTTTACAGAATGTTACTGTCAGTGTTTAATTCAAATAGTTCATTAAATACTAACTTTTCCTCAACACATCTTTTCATTAGCAAAATATAGCAAAAGCCCTCCAAAATGAAGTATTTAAGAAGTTGGAATATATCTACTTGTAGACTGTAATTAAACTACAATTTTAATTCTACTTTCACTGAAATATTCTTATTGGTATCTTGATTTTCTTCATGAAAATGCGTAACATCAGCTACAAGGGGGAAAAGATTAGAGTAACAGGACATGCCTACATGTTGTTTTTCCAAAGTTAGATAGAGCAGCATTTTCTTTAGAGCCAAGTTTCCAATACTAAAGGACACTTGTTTTATTACATTTACCTAATTATTCTGATTGTGACAGCAGTTTAATTTTATTTAATTACATTACTTAACAACAATTTAAGAAATTTTAAAGCTTTTCCTTTCTGCGCTCAAAAAAGACCAAAAAAAAAAAAAAAATCACCTTTCTGACAGAGGCATCATCATGAATTGGTCAAATTCAAAGGTGTGGAAGTTTTACAACCTGGGAAGAAAGCATTCTTGGATTTATTTTTTTTTCCTACTTCCGTTTGTAATGTCAGAATGCTGGTCTTGATTAAGCTATGGGACAGAAAAATCAAATCATGTGGTTTACACGAGTAATTATGGCACTTACATCTGGAAAGACTTTCTCAAAAAATATATTGCAAGATAAATGATAAACAACCCAATGGCAAAATGTTGGTGACATCTTTCTCAACTCTATTACTACCTTAGATTACTACCTGCTATATTTAAAATGTGGGAATAGTGAAAAAATAGAGAACAGTTATATCTAGTATCTGATTTACATAGCTTTGTCATTTCAATACATGTAATTCCTTCTCAATAACAACCTGGCCTGAAGACCAGGTTAAATAGGGGGGGAAATCTCCCACTGGATCAAAGGTACAAGCCACCTGTGTAAATAATGCAGCAGTAATCCCTCAATATTTGCTTTTAACATAGAGCCTGGCTTGAGCTGTCTGAAACCATGACACATAGGATAATTCCATTCTCATTTTTACAATGGTATCAAGATAGACAGTAAAGTATCTTAGAAAACTTTGAAGAAATTTTAAAGCTTTTCCTTTCTGCGCTCAAAAAAAAAATAAAAAAAAATCACCTTTCTGACAGAGGCATCATCATCGCTTTTATGGAAGTCAATCAGCACGAAAAACTATCCCAAAGAGCAGTCTGAAAAAGTATCCCAAACTGTTAGGTCAGTATCTAATTGAATGCAGCAGCACAGTCTCTCAGTCTCTCAAGGTTAACTTGGCAGAGTAAGAAAAGGGGGAACGGAGGGGGGAATCTTTCTGAAAATTCTGCCATTTAAGGATATAACCTTAATCAATGATAACTGTCAACCCACTATCTTTCTCCATGGTAAAACTCAATTTAGATTCAAACACTGAAGTCTTATGTACTTTCAAAATACTGTTTTCCCATTTCAGAGCTAGAAATGTGGCCGAATCAACACCTCTTACCAGCTGCAAGACTTATAACTTTGCTGAAGAAAAAAGAAATATATTTCCATCAAAACTTGTGACAAAATTTTGAGACATTTACTGTAGCGCAAATATGCAAAATATACAACAGAATTAGAAATCTGTACAAAGTAAAAGGGATAAACATCTGCTTTTTCTTTAGATACAAAATTCAAACAGCAAACAAAATCCACAGTTGGCAACAGATACAGAAGGACAAGATGAATGAGAACATTAAACAGTTCATAAAAGCAGAGTCATGTCTTTCAAGAACATTAGCAGTGTGATAAAGACCAGCTAAAAGGTAAAAGCACTTGACTTTACATGGATTTTTAACCAATAGGCCTGCCAGTAGCATATTTAAAACAATTATATTAGGGTAAAAGATTATAACAGAGGCTGCACGATACGCACAAACAGCTGTCTTGGGAAAACAGAAAAAGCGTCTCCAAAATCCATAAAAAGGAACCTACTACACCCTCTAGTTTGCTTGCTGCTAGTGAAGGCCGATCACTTGTTCCCATTTAGAAGTGCTTGGAAACTGATGGTGTTCCCATTAACACCTTGGTATTCCTCACGTTGCTCACTGCTGTTTCAGAATTTAATCATCACTATCCCAAAGAGCTCACATTATTTCAAATATCCTCTGGAAAATCTATAACCAGGAGCACAAGGAGTATTTCTTTATGGTCAGTGTAAAGTGCTCCTTACTTTCTGAATTTTGTTTAGATTTAACATCTCTTAGCCTTCTAAATTACCCCAGTCCATCCTTTAGAGATCTCTAGCCACAGAACAACTAAGAAAGAATTAACTTCTGATCCATTAAAAATACCAACCAATATTATATAGGTATTTTGCTGGTTGGTTCTGATTTGGGGTAGGGTGTTTCTCCCCCTGCCCACTTTATTTACTAAGGAACCTTAAAAGCACTTATTGCATACCAACTTGTAACTTCCATCTCAAAGAGGTTATGTAGCAGAGGTCTCAGTGGATACAGTCAGTCTTTTCAGGCACTTAGAAAATTGGAAGTGATTGTTAATTAGGCAAAAGCCATGTCTTCCAAGACTCCAAATGGGACTATAAGAATCAGGCTACACAGAACAAAAATTAATCTTTTTACAACAGCAATTTTTACAAGCAGCAAAGCATTTGATAGCAGCATTTCCAAAAATAGATTAATTCAGAACTGCATGAAAAAGATTTTTCAGATTACTAATTGGATGCAGAGCATTCGATCATGAATGATTCAAACATAATCCAGCACAGTGCTGACCTTTAGTTGTTGCTATTAGAAAGCCTAAAAAAATAAACTGATTATCTCATTCCAGTCTTTAGCAAGAAGGTATCAATTTCACAAAACCACAGACACATTTAGAATTAATTGTCCCTCTTATTGTCAGTCACCACAA
The DNA here is from genome assembly GCA_013400375.1 of Thinocorus orbignyianus. Classification (NCBI taxonomy): domain Eukaryota; kingdom Metazoa; phylum Chordata; class Aves; order Ciconiiformes; family Thinocoridae; genus Thinocorus; species Thinocorus orbignyianus. The sequence goes on from VXBW01001769.1 coordinate 287,918, forward strand.
AGACTTCATGGATTATGTGATGCTTCAGTCTACTCAAAGACATTGTCTAGACTCTTTAAAAAGGTACATTTTAATGTCTTAAAGTAACTACATACAAACCATCCTTAGATACATAGACAGACAGGCCAGATACTGAAGTATTTCACTTAAAGTCAAGCAGAGGCAGAGTCTTTTCACCTCGTGAATACAATTCGACTATTCTACACTGTGTTGTGGGGTTAGTTTGAGGGGGTGGGGCACTGTGTTTGATTTTTGGATTTTTTAAGGGAAATTGAAGAAAGTAATTGGAAAAACATACACTACCACTACTATTTCCAGCCATAGAAAAATTCATAGATAAAAATCAGAAAGAACAACTCCAGTCTAGTACATTTTGTAGCCCAAATCCCATTTTATCAGTAGGACACAAGCCATTATTTTTAGAAAATTGTGGATTTCCATCTACCTCATTTCTCTTCCCATTTCAAAACAAATTAGAAACTATAGAATCGTCTTCTGCTCAAGAGTTTCTGGGGATAGATGTGCCCAGAAGGATTTTCATTTGTTGGGTTTGTGGAGTTTTTTTCAGTTCTCCATACAGCTCTGAAGAAAGTCTAGAGTAACACTTTGATCCTACCACTGACTCCTCTAAACAGCAAATCTCACTCCCAGTCTGAACAACAATCATTAAGGTGCATAATAATAATAGTTTACACATTACTTCAGTGACTGAACTTATTCTTTCTAAATATTTATTAGCTATCAAGCTCATGAAGACTACTCTCCTCAGTTTACCTACTGCTGAGCTCAATTTAGTGAAACAGCCTTCTCTACCCTGTCATCTAGAAATACTGTCATTTCAAAATAGATGCTGCAAGAAAACTTGTTCTAAAACTGCTTAGTAAGCACTAACTCAACCAATAAACAAGAGACCTCATTCTCCAGATAAAATGCACTGACCAATGTGCCCTTAACTACCACTCCCACCCACCTTTAATCTGATTTTATACACATTACTGAAATGTTAAAGATCCACTGCAAATATCATTTATGTGGATATTTATTAAGTGCATTATCCTTTGTATAATCAGAACAAACCTACCTCCCATCTAAGGGGACAAATAAATTGACTCACAAATTCTAAGTTTACTTATCTCTATCTAGAAAAAAAATTAAGCTTTCTAAAGATTCTGCACTATATTTTATTTTTAGACTAAGCAATCACTGACTGCAAAGCCAATTTTAAGTTACTGGAAACACCTAAGCATAGCCCAACTTCCATTCAGAATAAGAATAATCTTTTTTGTAAATATAAATGAAAACAATATAAAGTAATACTTCTGCAGTCAGTCACAGGTTTCTTTTGTTCTTGACCTTTGTGCCTCAAAAGCAGCTGAACATCAACTAATGCTCTGCTGTTTCTGTTCTGACTCTAGGAGCTATGACAACTGCCTATACTCGTTTATCCTTACACTGGATACACAGCCAAAGAAAGAAATCTGACTGATTACAAGTTTAGGTTAACTCATTAGTACCATCTGTATAAATAGCTTGCATGTCTGCTTTTAATTATCACAAGAAAATATCACTCCACTTCAAAGATATATCACATAATTATCTGCATTTCTGGATTCTATCTATAAACTAATTATTTCTTTGGTTCTCTAAGCAATTAGTTTTTGTTACTAGAGATGCTATTCAACATGGGGAAAATTAGTTTCTTTGTACTAACTTTCTCACCCCTTCAACAGGATGTTTCTTTTCATATTGGTTTGGTTTTTGTTTTTTTCTTTTTTTCTAAAGGTATATGGAGGTGGCTGGTTTAGGGAGGTTTTGTTACTCCTGTGTACTTTATAGCAATTTTGAAACATTCCCAGGTAAAGTGGTAGGATACAATGAACTGTGATTTGAAAGGTTAAAGAACAGGTGTTCTAACTACTCATTTCTGATGCCACCCCACTTTTGTTTTTTACTTTCAGCTGTAATTACCTTTGAAATTAGGTCTAATTCCAATTCCAGGGGGAATAGCTGTTCCCACTTCAAAATTTCCTTAGTATTGATAGTGTTCACATTGTTACTAAAATAAACCACAGAAATTTCAATACCTTCCCTTTTCCTGTCGCTTGTGATATCCAATAGGCCCCTAAACAATCTTGCTCTGTTCACTCAGAAGGCTCTTCAGTTAGCTACCTCTCACAGACCACGGGGAAATTTTTCATTGCTCCTAATTCCAGCTCATCTTCACCAGTTCCAAAGACTCCTAATATTTAATGCTTTATGCAGCACTTCTGCAGTTCCAGGTTCCGTATTTGTTTTGAAAGTTAATTTCAATTTAGTCTGGGGAGCTTTCCCAATTGTGATACATCCTTGCATGCATGTTTGCAACCCCTGTTAAGAGAAGTGGAACTCGATAAAAAGAAATTGAACCACAAAATGCTGTGTCACACATCTCAAAGTTTCAATGTTTTTTTATTTTCTTTCACTAAAATGGCAGAAGGTAGATAAAACAGCTGTAAAATAGCAAATAAATCTCAAATTCCTCCACATCTACAGGCTGTGCCAACACAAATCGTAGTTCAGATCCTCACTCATTTAATTAAGCACAGAATCAACACAAATCAAACCCTTTTTAAAATTATTTGATTACTATGCAAGCTTATATGTATGTGTAGGGGGAAGTCCAAACTTCTCTGTTCCTAATACAAGACTATAAATTCCTTCTTAAAACAAATAGTCAATGAAGAATACAGAAGAAGTTAAAACAGTAACTTTTAAACACCCTTTCAATCAGTTAGTATGGATTTGCAAGCATTTGTATTGTTACACACGAATAATTTAGCCAGGATAGCTGATATTTACTAGTCCTTGGGAAAAACACCACAAAAAAAAAAAACCCAAAACACACACAAAAAGACTAATAAAAATGTAATAAACTACTCCAGCAAATTACTAATTGCTTTTGGAAGGCCCAGTTCAGACTACTGCTGAAATCAGCCAAGGCTGACTTGTCCTGGAGTCATCACAGCTCCAGTGAATTTCTGGAGCAGTAAACTGAAGTCCAATGTACAAGCATTAAACTTCAGCTGTTTTGCTGCAGCCTGCCATTCTTGTTAGTGCTGCCCTGAAGGAGGTGACAGGTTGGAATAAAGAAACTCTTCAGACACCCAAATTAAAGTCTCACTTAAAATATAAGTTAAAACCCTTCATAGGAGGCAAGTAAAGTATCGCTCAGTTCAAGAGACTTCTCAAGCAGACCATGTTACTTTCCACAGCTTCTCTGCAATAGCTGCACTCTTTAAAGTCCCTTTCTGTATTAATGCATAATGTATGTCCACACCAACTTGGTTAACTTCTCTTGTAAATATAGACAGGTGAACACACTCTAACAAAACTGCTGTGGAAGCTGTGGGATTGTGTACGTTTATACATACACTTTCCAACAAGATGTCCAATAATTCCTTTTATTGACTGGAACCTTAGACATTTGTATCACTTGCATGATATGCAGATACATTATGCAACTTAAGTCTATTTATACATTATGGATGCATACATCAAAGCAGCCTGAAGGAAAATAAAGATTAAGGAAGAGCAAAGTAGAGGCATATAGTCTTTGAATCATTTTGAGAAAGTGCGATAAGTATAATCAAGGGCCTCTGCATACCATTCCTTGGTATAATCAGGTCTTATCACTGTAAGAGCGAACAGGTTTCTGAACAGTGTGCAGTTAATTTCAGAGTTTAGTTAGTTAGACGAGGCCCAGCTGAAAAAGTAAAATTGTAAAACAGAAAATTGGTTCATTTTACCTCAAAACCAGGACACCGACCTGCATTCATTTACCCTGTATTTGCTTTAAATAAAATTCATAGGATTACATCTTTCTAATAGCATGAGGTTTATATAATTTGCAGTGCTTAAGAGCAACTCAGAACTGTGTCTTCCACCTTGTCCATCCTTCCCTTTGCTCTTAGCAAGGGCCCTCCCAGGCACTATATCCTGCTCCTGCACCTCCCAGGGAAGGTTACAGGACAGAAACAACAGCTGGCCCAAGCTAGAAGATTAGAAATAAAAAATACATTTGGGTTCACATGTCAATGAACCTCATCTTGCCAACAACTCACTAATCCAGAACTGTTTCATATCGACAACACCCACTCACCACCTGCATACCACTGACCATCTTCAGCTTTTCTTTTCAGATGCATACGATTATGCATCCAATTCAACTACTTGTCACCATGAGGCTTTAAAGAAAGTCAGACACACTTTCTCCTGCAATCATTTGAACATGACTAACCTGGATGCTCAATCACAGACTACAAAGATCATATAGATGATCTTGGTCAGCACTGCAACCCTGAAGGCTACTGCAGTTCACCATCAAGATAATCTCATCTGAGATGTTATACATTATTTGGAAAAATCTGTTTATATCAACAGTGAGATAACCCTTAGTTAGCAATACAAAAAAAAAATATCCATACTTAGATCCTGAAGATAAGGAATGAGGTTGTTCTTTAATTATCCCACCCCTGCTCAGCATAGTACTTATCTTCTAGAAACAGAAGACCAATATTTCAAGTTACATTCATACTTCTCTTCAGATTAAATTGCTTTATATTCCGTAGAATTCTGAAGAACGTGAAATAAGATAACTGCAGAAACTGTACCAAGCAATACTGGTACTAGGAGAGGCTAAAAAAAACCTAAATAAAAGATGCGTCTGTGTAGTGGCATACAATGTTTCACTTCCACACAAGTCTTCCCTAAAATGTTATCAGATAGGTTTCAAGCACTACAGCATGACATTCTACTTAAATATAATGTAGTACATTACTAATTGTTTAAACTGTGATTGAATTTCAATCACAATTGAATCTGACAGTTTTCAGTCATTAATTCTCCCACTAATACTTCCACAGAGAAATTCAATTTATGCTGGAATCTACTGAGTCTTTCCCAAAGGCAAATAGAAAATAGGTTTCAACCAACCTGGAATCGCAGTAAAGAAAAATACTGGAAATAGTTTAACCCCAGTTTAACCCCAGATTGCCTTTGGAATTTCTATAAAATTGTTCCTGCTTGGGTCATTTAGGGAAATATGTTAATTCTAGACCTCTGAAAAAAGGTACCAATTAAAATGCCTACCATCTTTCCTTACAGTCAGTAGGTTTTTTACATTTTGTAGCTGTCTCTTAACTGCAGTGCAAGGAAGAGTTGACATCCTTAATTTATAAGCTGCAAGCAAACTTTGAAGGTATTATTTACCACTGGCAATATTGGCTGTTCAATTTGCCCTTTTCATATCTGCTTCCTTCTTACACACCTTTCCCCAGGAAAAAAAATTACATAAGTACTCTTCAGAGAGGAGAGACCAAATCACAAACACTTCATGGAAGGAAGTTTGAACAACTTAAACTGTTCTTTACAAATTTTGTAAATGTTAGTTTATGCAATGCCGTATATTCATCACTCTGCCTATTTTGTAGGCCACAGGAAAGCACTGCCTTTATTCCTCTGCAGCTGAAGCCCACCTCACTCAAAGGCAGAGGAGTTCTGCTATCTCTACCAATATCTTTAGGAGACAGAGGCTCTGAAGCATTATTTTTAATAAAACAGACAGTTATAATGCATGGCACACATAGCTTTGTCCTTGCATTTTATAGTCAAGATTTCTATCCTTCTTTCTAATGATAAATAAATTTAATACACACTTTGACTTCAAGAAGGATATTATAACTAAAGAGTGCTAGCTTCAGCCCAACAAAGCCAACAAAAGCTTTATCTCACAAAATAAGAGCCCAAGACATCAGCATTTCTTTCTCTCCCAGGTGTAAGTTTCTGTACCCATATTTGGCACACAGTTACATTAAGAGGACAAGGTAGAGCCACTCTGTCAGTGATGCAAAGAAAAGAACTGCAACTGAGTAGTTCTCTTTCAAGGGCAATTCTCCTCTGGTTTGCAAAAACTCTGTCTGCCACCTTACTTTGCTAACACCATCAGAGAACCCGCATTCGGGCATCTTTGCTTTCTCCCAACATGTTGATCTCTAGTAAGAAATCCACAGGCCTGGTGTCTTTACTACAAATTCTTTAACACACACTGCCCTGATTATAGAAGAAAAAAAAAAATTGAAGAAAAGCCTGCTAATGACAAGCACAGTTTCAAGATACAGTTATGTGAAGCCCTCCTACTTTTCGCATTAGAAAACTGAAAAAAAGTGAACTCAGCAAGACTTAAAAGCATGACTTAAAGGTCTTGCAATAGCACACAATGGTAATGACAGTCCCACTATTTCCTAAAGGAGGGTAAGGTTAGGGAATCTGGAAGTATTCCTTCAATGGAGCAACATGTTGTTGACCAACTGATCAATAGTTTTCTGCTCCAGCGCAGAAACTAACTAACACTGATCCCTTTACCTTTAGAATTGAAACCAGCAGCTTGTAGCTGGCTCCTCTAACAGACACTTCTCCAAGGAGTCTTGGCTTGCAGCTCCCAGCCCTCCTGACTGTATTCAAGATACTCCTAGATCCAATATCACGCACCCTATGATCCACACATACGAGCAAATGGACCAAGTAGCATTGCTCAAAACCTGCTGCATTTAATTAACCTCTCTCTCCTTCACTCCTGCTTTCCTTTAATCTTGCAGTTGCACCAGAGGTTCAAGGCTTAGTATAGACTATTCAAACAACCAGGGAAAAAAGGAATTCAAGAGGTATTTCAATAATTAAGCGTTCTTCTGGAGTAGTACCGAACTATATAATTCATAGAATACAGAACATTTTCATAATTTTAAAATAAAAAAGCCAGCCACTAATGAGAGAACCTTAAGACTGCTATAAAGCATTTACCAATTTAATGAATAAAATTACCAAGGTTTCTCTCAAAGGAAGAAAAACAAGTGTGGGTGGGAGGTAATAGCCACAGTTCCCAGTGTCACATTTGATTTTTTGAAGAATGAGTACCAGGGATGTTTTGCTAGGTATTTATCACAGTAAAACCTGTAGTGGCCTGCAAGGATAAAGGATTACATTTATCAAATGCCAACTGGTCAGTAACTCATTCTGACTTTTAAAAACTGAACTCAGGGACACAGGGCAAAAAGAGGATTTGAGACCTGTAGCTATACTGTCTTTAATTTCTAACAAGCGTGAAACTTATTTTGCTCGCTGTAAATAACAATACATACTCCCTAATGTGTATGCATTTATATATGCTTAAGTTGGTTATGCCGGGCAAGTTAAAGAGACTCTGCAAAATAACATCTGTTTTGCAAAGACAATAAGTGAGTGAGAGTTAATTAGAGGCCATAAGCAGAAGAGTAACTGGAAAAGCACTACCCAACAATAAGGTTCAGTTCACGAACACGTGTATGCAGTCCCAGTCAAGTCAACAGAAGCCAAATTAAAAATATGAAAGCAGAATTCACAAAAACTTCAAAAACATATGTATTACTTTTTATGACAAAGTTCATATGTACAATATTCAGAAAATTTTCAAATAATTAAAGTAATTGATTGCTAAAGGGTAAGAAACAGTCCATAGAGTTGATTCAAAATTCTTTTCCTATTCTTAAAACAAGTAAAACATCTCTATAAATACAACAATTACTTTCTTTAAGACTCAGACATTAAACATATGAAAACTGCACAATGATAAACCTAATAACGAAAATAACTTGGAGCAGACAAGCTGGTGATTATATATAACACAGTTCAACTCATCTTTGTAGAGATTCCTCTGCTTAGGAATTTGGTTTGTGTTTGACTATCCACATGCAACTACTTAAAGCCCCAAGTTAAAACCTTAGTACAAATTCTTCTACTTTTCAATGTTTTCTTTATGAGGAACCTTTGTAAAGATACTAATTTTATTGTACCAGCTGCAAAGTCATGCTACTTCTTATGCAGATATATACATGCATACATAAGCCTGTAAGTATGCATATGTATATTTACATTTACATTATGAATATTTAAATAGACATTTACAGCTATATATATATTTTATATATATATTTATATATACAAGAAAAACCACATAGCTATGTTAGATTTGTATGCAATGTATTTTAGTGGGCTCAAATAATGGTCAGCCCATTCTAGATTTTACTGCTATTTAAGAGAAATGTTCTGTAAAAATGTTGACATTTTTCTCCAGAAGCAAGATGAAGTTTCCCAGATGTCATAATTCCTTGAATGCATTTCTTTTTTCAAAATATCTCTTTTAATTACAGATACCCATGTTTAGAAGGAAAAGATAAGCCAAACCAAGGCACACCCGTAGACTTCAAAACAGCACGTCATCCATAGATACCTGACAGTTTGCCAGTAGAATGGTGTGGTCATACCAAATAGTATCAAAAGGAGATTCCTCTATGAAACTACCAGAGAGGCTCAAACAGTACCATTACACACCTGTTTCTCAGTTTGTTTGCTACAGGAAGCAACAGAAACAGTATTGTTGATTCATTGATATAAACAAGAAAAGATTAAGTAGTCTTTCTTTAAAGAAGTATTTTCACATGACACCAGAAGCCTCCTGAAAACTGTTGGATACAATAAAGTTCCATGAAATATGCTGTTGATAAACCTAACAGATCAGATAAGACAGAACTTTGTGTCAATCTCAGTTTTCCATCTTAATATATTCTCTTTTCTGAGACAAGTAATTATATAAAGCAGGACAGCTGGATGAATTTCAGTCTTGCAAAACAGAGATCACTTAATTTAACATAATCAGTACAACTAAACATTTTCTAAACTTCTGCTCTACAGAAAAGAGTAAGTTTTCCCTAAAAAAAAAAAAAAAAA